>APFE031195649.1:141092-152945 GCA_000404065.3 Pinus taeda | reverse complement strand
TATCAATCCTACACCTCTCGACGAGAGGAATCTAATAAAAATATTATCAGCCATGAATAAGATGACCCACATGAAGTTTTTCCCTGGTTTCCAATTTTAACATTTCCTCACAAGAATCCATTTACAAATGGAAAAGAACAGGGGGGCAGGGAAACCCGGTCGTTATGCCTTCCTCTAGCCGTGTCAGCCAAATAACGGAAATACATAGGAAACGCTTGCAAAACACATCATGGGCCTTTAGCCCAGACTTCAAATCTTATGGAATCGGCCCTATAAACCTAATTGGTCCATCCAAATATCGCCTTTCGCTGTCGCTTAGGCGGGACCTCAATACACGGGAATACACAGAAATCCCGAATTCTCGGATTTCAAAATCTATGAAATTGGGTCTTTAATCCCTTTGGGTCTGCCATCCATCGTAATATCGCAATTGCATCGTCGCATGGCCAAATGGACAAAAACCCATTTACACAAGAAATACATTGAAAATCTGAATTTCCGGATTTCAAATATTAGGGAATCGCGCTTATAAACTCCATCAGGTCTGTCCTTTATCGCAAGTCGTATATCGGCATATCGCAGTGCATTGGTCCTTTGTATCGAGGGTTCACTGATTGCTAATCACCGATATTGCCAATTGCTATCAGCCCCGTCGCTATATTGCAATAGGTATATCGCATTGGTAATGGCCCGAGGGTTCTTTCCTTTGGTCATGCCGATCGCCGATCAGATCTTGACCGTTGATTCGTTCCCTCTAATCCAACGGCTGACAGTCTGTTTCAGGCGCGCAACTTGCACGAGGATTAACCGCTCGAAAAAGTGGTTTCCTCTCTCCTCTATCGTGCCACGCGTCAGCCAATGTATGGATTCGGACGGAGCCCGTCCTATACCGCTTATCGCCTGAGGCTCGCCCGAAATACCACTTACGGCCTTCCTTTCATAATTAAAAAGGTTCACCTATTTTATAAATTCATCAGGTCCGCCGAAGGCCTTTGCGCCTGTTTTAAGTCCTTTCCCTTTGTTTATTGCGATGCGATAAAGAAATGCGATGGGTTCTAAGGGTTTTTTATGTTTATAACACATTTTTCCCTTAAGTCCCATTTATATAAGAATTTGCCTCTTTTTCAAAGGACAAAGGCAAACTTCTTTTTGCGATAACTTCTTCATTCGAAGTCCATTTTAGCCCATTGAAGTTGCAGTAGATTCAGAATGAAAATATCTACATAATGGGGCTATTTCCAAGAGCATCCTTGGACTTTCATTTTCCTCTGTGAGGAACACTTTAGACTTAGAAGTCTATTTTAAGATCCATTTTGGATCACATATGGTGCCCCATAGTGGGTTTGGGGCATAAATGTTGGCCTCATGGGTCTCCTGATGAAAGATAAGCATGTAAACTTCTCCAAATGAGGGCTCTAATGATGGTGATTTCCCTCTCAAGTCTCAAAAGTGAGACAAACCTCTTTTGGGCCTTGGATCAACTGCCATGATCATGTTAAGCTGATCAAGGCACACTAGTCCAAGTGCATTATCTCGTGAATAGTGTGGGGAAATGAACAAGTTGTTGAAGGTGTTGAGGGTGCCCATAGCATGAAATTATGATCTAACACATGATGGAGTCCAAGGGATCTCAACACATCCCCTAGGGGTGTCAATATGATCCTCTGGTGGGCTTGGGCCCCAGTTAAGTTGTCTAGCCTGTGATGAAACCACTTGCCAATTACATATAATATCTAATGTGCTTCGACACCATCAGGTACAATAATTCATTAGTGCATCTAAGTGAACCAACGTTGTTAGTCAAGGTCACATTGATTCCAAATTTGGAGCTTTAAGCTTGTAACAGTGTTACCTCCCTAGGTAGGAATGGCTAATAAACAACACTATTAAGTACTCCCAACCCCTAAAGGGAAAGACAAGTCTAAGGTACATCCTTCAATTGATAGGGATCATGTGAATAACGATGAGATGGATAGGGACATGGGGATCTCATAGCCAAATTCCATGGGTTCAAGGGTGGTAATGACGAGGGATGTCCATGTAGGTTTTCACCCTGTACATAAATTACTTGCAAACAAATTCTTAAAAACAGAAAATATACAATCACGAGAAACACAAAACAGATACATAGAGATTTTCCCCTTGATCCCAAAACCAGGACTACCATATTGATTTTTCATTATATTCCTTTAATGTGACAATAGTCTATTATATATTGGATTTTATATTATATAATATAGTTACTCTGAAGCATTATAAAACTTGCAATCATTACAATGAATTATAACATATTGGTATATGGTTCCTTGACAGATCTACAAGATTACCTGGGCATAAATTTCATCTGCCAAAGCCATTAGAACCCATGCACGCAAAACATCTGGTATGTCTGGCCGTCCTAATGAAACGGTCCCGTGTAAGGGGGCTACCACCCCCTTGAAAACCGCCCAACATGGGGGCTAGTCGTGGAAAGAATATAACACACTCCCAAGAATCCACATATTTAGGTGTATAGATATAATAGAGAACAATCATGGATATATGAGTCACCCTGACTTTTGTTTTTCCACCCTTCTTCATTTTCCTTTTTCCTTTTCTTGATTTTTTTTTTGTATTATTGCTTGGGGCTCCATGAGATGAGAGCATGTTTTGTATGATATACGCAATTATTACCTCTTAAGGCGGGGCATTCATCACCCACCAGGGGTTGGGACATTATGCTTCCTACCATGTTTTTGCAGAGTTGGGGGTTGCAACCCTTGTTGGGGATCATGAGGCCAACAATACCTAACATTTATTTTTTTAGCCTCTTATTTCGTGAAGGTTATTATGGGTGTATTTCTAGGTTTTGGTTGGTTTCAAGCCATGGGTTTATACTCATTGTAAGCAAATGTCATTTGGTAAATTACAGTTGAATGAGGCTATAAAATGCCTCTATAATGTCTCATAAATCACTTTTATATAAAGGTGTGTCTTTGAGTTTGTTGGTTTTCCCCGTTAAGGGTTTCAAAGTTAACTCTTTGTGTATATTGTGTAGATGTGTCATTATTTCTTTTTGTTTTGAGATTTTGTTAGCATTGTCTTTCTTGAATCATTTTATCAAACTCTTCATATATAAAAATGGTGAAATAAAAGTAATCTATAACTCATTACCACCCTGAAAAGAAAAATAAGACTCGATAAACATGTCCTCAAAGTAATGTACTAATAACTTCAAATACCTCACTCCAGTACTATGATCGTTTGTGATTGTATATATCACTATCTTAATTGAATTGAATAGCATGTTGTTCTTACTACAATGGCATGTCCCTATAATACAACTTAATCCACATTAATTATCTCACTCATTCCTTCTTTAAGTATTGTATCGAAACAAGATGAGAGATGCTCCATAGGTCTAAGACCTTCCAATTTCTTTTGGTATATATATTAGTGATTAAATTTAATAAGATCTTATAACTATATCTACATTTTATTTTGTATGTAGCATATATATTTTGACACAAATTTTATAGGGATCACAAAATATCACCCCTATTCTAGCATATTTCCATTCATATGTAAGGTGGACATAATATATTGAGAACCTATTGCGAGTTATAGATTCATTTATTATAATGTTCTGGATAAACACCTTTAACTCAATTAGAAGAGAGCTTTGAACTTCATGTAGGGAGTCTCTAGTTGATTTCTTGGGGTATATGCATTTCTTGCATGCCGTACTTAGTGTCTCCTTTAGATTAGGGGCCATGGTTTCCACTTGGTACCATCCTCAAATGCTAGAAAGTACCCAAAAGCTTTCCCATGAGGCTTTCCTTGGAAAAGAAAAACTAAGAACATTTATGCAAATCATAGTTGTACCAAAGCATGTGATATGTATAGTACATAATTGTATTTGTTTATATTTTTCAAACCAAGTTAATAAAGGGTGAGATTGTCTTTTTATAGAATCAACCTCGTATTATGCTCAAGAGAGTCAACAAAGTGATCAATATGAAGGATTTTGGTGCTAGGATAGTTGTTGACAACCAATTTTATGGGATGGGAAATTTATATAAATACTATAAATAAAAATAAAATAAAAGACGAAAGATGAATCCCAATAGTCTGTCTCCTTATATTCATATTTTTTTTTAATGAAAAACACAATTCATTCTTGGAGTTACTCACCTAGCCTAACATAGTATCAGAACACAGGCCCAAATTTAGTTTCTTTCTATTATAACTCCTACCACTCCCTCCTGCTATAATGTCTCTATGATCATTTTATTAATTACTGTTGCATACATGTCCTTTGTCCGTCATTATTCTTTGAAAAATCTCTGCGATTGAATTCCGTATTGGTCCCTGCATCAAAATGTATTGATATCTGGTATGAACACTGCTTAGAAAGGTCTGTTCATTGCTCTTTATGTTGATGATTGTTGATGGTTGGTGTGAATTGCGTGTGAATACACTACAATCTGGTAGCTAAATTCCTATTGCGTCAAGGCGTTGCAAACTAGACCGTGCTGCGTTGAACTGTGTGAAGTTCGTTTGTTAAGGTCGTGATATATATGTTCTGTTGAACTATATGTTATATGTGTGTTGGTTGATTCACTGTTAGTTGAAATGCTGGTGTATTAATCTTCGTGGGTATGCGTTGGTATTTGGTCGATGTGGCTTGATGGTCATTCAACTACACCTTTGATATCATAATGATCATATGTGCCACAATGGTGGAATGGCAGTGCTATGTACATTCAACTATTGTTTAAATGCATTAAAATGCTAGTATGATGCATAAATTGAGACCCGAACATATTTTGTGCGTCAAAATTTTTTGGATTGTTTTCATACTGGTAAATTCAATGTTGCAGATGGATGTGATGTTTTTCGATGCATTGTTTGAAGTATATATATCATGCATGTGCGTTGGGTTTTTTTAATGAGCGTTGACTTTATTATATTCGTTGGATGTTGGTTAAGTGTGTTGAGTTTTTTTAAAAGGCCATGATATATGACATGTAATGGGAATTGATATGGGTCATGATATGTGATCACTATATGATATATGAATTTTTTAAAAGGTCGTGTTGAGTTTGTGAAGCCATTGTATGCCTTAGAAATGGGATGGTTTATATATAAAAGGTATATCGATTTTATTGTATGGACATTTTATATTTTTGGGATTATTTAGAGTGTAGATCAGATTTTATGATGCATTCACTTTATCTCTTAATTGGTGTGGTTTTTTCCAGCAAAGAGAACTACCATAAGTGGTTTAGGAAGATAAAACACATCTTGATTTTGAATGAGTTCTGGAAATGAATTTATGAAAGAGAAGGCAATCTTTCTCGGAAGCCTACTTTTGACAAGAAACTTTCCATATGGGAGAATAAGAACAAGGCATATGCCTTGATTGCAACATCGCTCAATGAAGAGGTGAGTCTTCATATTACTCTTTTTACAGATGCTTTTGGTTCTTTAAAGAAGTTGAACGAATTATGACTCACTATGATCTAGAAGTTATTCAATTGATGATCAAACTGTTTAATTTCGAATTGAAGGATGATGATCCCCATACTTTAGCCTTTAAAATAAGAGCCATTATGCATGACATAGAAGCCACTAGTGTTAAAATGGATGTTCCTCTCACTAATTTTTTCAAGGCATTGTATCCCACGTATTCTCATTATCTTAAGTCATTACAAGCAAGTGGAAAACTTTAAGAGGTTTCTTTTGACTCTGGTGGACAAGTTTACTGAAAGAGAGAAAGCTTTTGGGAAGAAGAAAATAGTTGCTTAGTCTCCTAAAGAAATTGTATGCCTTGCAAAAAAAGATAAGAATCAAGGACAATATTATTCTGGAGGAAGAGGTGGCCAAAGAGGACGAGAAAGGAAAAATTTTAAATGCAGGGGAGAAGACATTTCCAAGGAGAAAGCTTTGATATTCATGCATATGATGTAACATAAATGATCATGATGCTTCCACATGTATGCTCTCATGGGAAAGGATTAGACAGGAAAGGGATAAAGACAAAGGAAAACCATGACATAATGGGAAAGGAAAAACACCCGAGTGCACTCATTATGTTGTGGCACATTGCAACATTGGAGTAATTGAAGACTTATTTAATGATTCACTTGCTTCATGGAAAGATGCTTGGTTGCTTGATTCAGGAGCAACTTTCCACATGACTTTTAGAATAGATTTATTTGAAGAATTCATTGACAATGTTGATGGAGCAATATACTTTGCAGGCAAGTCAAAACTCAACCCATTAGGGCTTGACACCATCAGGATCAAACTGTCTGGCCTTCTCAACTTTCTTCTACATGATGTTTTATAACTCCCGAAGTTTAGGAAAAACTTGTTGTCCTTGGTTTAGATCACTCACTTGTCATGATTGGGATAGAATAAGAAAGACTTTTGAAGCTACACGGAAACTTTGCTCGTGCATAGAACTTTTCATGTAGTTCTCATTATGATGAAGGTACATTTCAATCAAGTATTTTATGGCATGTTAGAATTGGAAATTTTAACTATGACAACCTTTGTTTGTTGAAGAAAAATGATGTAACTTGTTTGCCTACAATTCCTAGGAAACTTAAGCAATGTGATACTTGTATCTTAGGAAAACACAACAATCAATCATTTTGTGATTCTCATTCCATAGCACATAGAAAGATTGAACTCATTCATTCTGATTTGTGTGGCACAATGCTTATTCCTTCTGCAAATGATAATAAATACATGATGACATTTATTGATGACTACACTCGAATGTGTTGGATTTATTTATTGAAGAAAAAATCTGAATCTTTTGAAACATTCAAGAACTTTCTTGCATGGATTGAAAATGATACACAATCTCATATTGAATCTATTTGTATGGATAATGGAAAAGAATATACTTCAAATAAATTTTAAAACTATCTTCGCTAGCATAGGATCAAACATCAAACAATTGTGCTTTATAATCCCCAATATAACAGAGTAGTTTAAAGAATGAACATGACAATCTTAAATATGGTACATTCAATGATGTTTTTCAAGAATGTTAAGTTGATGTTTTGGGTTGATGCAATTCTATGTGCCGTGTATATAAATAATATGTGTCCATCTCATGCTCTAAAAACCAAGACACCCTATGAAATGTGGTATCACTACATTCTTTCGGTAAGCCATCTTAGAGTTTTTGGTTCCACATGTTATGCCTTGATACCCAAGGAACAAAGAAACAAATTCGGTGCAAGGAGTCGAAAATTTATCTTCTTGGGGGACTCAAAAACCTCCAAAGGACATTGTCTCTATGATGAAGTAAATAAGAAGTTTATAATATCTAGATATGTGATCTTTCTTGAATTTTCCAAGACTGACAATGTTGTTGAACAACAACTTGATCACTTGGACAAACTTAAGCATCCATTTTTTTTAAGACTTTGATAATGAGATTCCGCATCTTGAAGGGGGGATCCATATATTAGACCAATCTGTGAAATCTCCTTTTGAAGCACTCACACCCCCTCTTGAAGCTCCAACCACCGATCAATAAGACACTTTAAGTGATGTGATTGAGAGAATTAGGAGGCTAAATATTGATTTATCCCCATCTCATTCAACTAAATAGCTCGGGTCATCTCAAAAAGGTCCTAAAAAATGGATCACAAATACACTTGAAAGTGTTTTTCCTGATGAGGTTGGAAAGACAGGAACAAGAATCTCAACTAGACAAAATGGAGGTGATGTAGACAATCTTGATTCACCTTTTGATATGGATGTTTCTTATGATTGTGAACTGAATTTTTCTACGGATTTTGAACCAACTTCCTTCAAAGAAGCCACTTCTCATGATAAATGGAAAGAAGTGATGCAAAAAGAATATGACACTTTGATAAAGAATGGCACTTGGAAGTTGGTTGATCCTCCATTGGGAACTATTATTGCCCAAATTGTACAGTTAAATCTGACAACGACTCAGGGCAGGGGTTTTCACTCTGATCCCCACCCTCTTCATTCTAGTTGTCTCCCTATAGCAGGATATGGGGAGTAGTCCCTATGAAATGTGAGGATGAAATATTTGTAAGGAACCAACAAGTTTGAGAGACACAACTAAATGGCCTAGAAACTTGGTTAATGATAATTAACAAGTTTAATTATTACCACGATTTAATTAGATTATTGAGAAACCAATGCCTTATGGAGTCAAATCACTTGCACAATATAAATTAGTTACCAAGTTACCGGATGAACAATTGTTGCTTAGGATGCACACTACATATATGAGAAGTGACACCTAGAACAAAATGAAATGAAAATTGTTGGTTAATTTTAGATTAGATGTTTATTCTAAATGTATCATTTCTCTCAACGGTTTTGAAGTTAGTCTCAAGTGTAGGTTGTGGAGATAAACACAGGTCAAGATAGCAATGGCTATATTAATGATACCTTCCCTAGAGTTCTAACTACCCGAATGCCTCTGGCGCTGTAGATATTGTCACTCTTACGACTACAAGGTCACTGTGTTAACGTGAAGGTCTAAACTTCACACGCTGGGTGAGAAAGGTGGTACTATCATCTTTCAACCAATCTTATGCTTGGAGGTAGATTTTAAATATGCACCTCTAATCCTAGGATGAAATGCAAAATATGAATGATTGCTTCAATGAGATTGTTAAGTTCAACAAGATTAGATCACTTGGAATGAAATATGCTTAACACAAGATGACGAGGACAATAAAATGAATTAGTTTGTTAAGAGATTTTCTCGATGAAACAAGATGAGTAATTCTGATGAAACACAATTAGTAATTTCACTTATCCAATATGCTTATTAAATTCCCCTTCCAAGATGAACCTTAGAGCACAATAATGAGAGAAATATATATTTATGTCATTCAAAAATTAAAGATAATATCTTCTCATTACCAATTAGAGAGCAGTGCAATTTTTCTTGAGGAAATATAAGATTGCTAACAGTGACTCTTTTAGCCAAAAAAAACTAATGCAATTACCAAAATGACATGCCAAGAATGAAAGGAATTTAATGCAAGGATGAAAACCGAAGGTGATCCAGGTGGATATTGGTGGCCACCCATCTATTCCACTTGGACCCCTAGCATTGTTTCTTTCAGTTTTTCAGTCCCCTTAATTGTAGCATAGTTTACTATTTTTGGTAGTTTTTTGGGTCCTAAACTTTTGGAGCTATTTTGAGGCCCTTGATGAGCCTCATAAATGTGTAATTATATGGGCTCATTTTACCTCCTAACCTAGTCAAATCAACCATTCTATTAGCTTATTGTATGCTTTTCTGATTATATTTATGCTTATAGAGTGAGTTGAGTTAGTTATGATGCCATGTGGTCTAACATGTATTTAATGCAGATTATTGATGGATTTCGAGGTCAAAGTCAAGGATCCAGTGGCCAAATGGTAGCAATAACTCAAAGTAGACAGAGGAGAGGACTTAGGAGGGAATACCCCTCATTTATTACTCCTCACTTCGAATTCCCCTTCATTCAGCTCGGAGTACAAGCAGCCGAATCATGCACTAGAAGGCATTCAAGCAAGTGGAGGATGACTGATAATTATCTCAAGTTTTGGGAGCCAAGCCTCCCTAATTTTAAGGAAGCTATTGGTAGCTTCAGATGTATAAGTATAAAGGCCTAGGGCCTCACTAGGGTCGGATTTTTTTGCTTATGTAAACTCTGCTCAAATTTCGAGCTTATTTTTGGGTGACAGTTTCATATAAACTTGCTATTTTTTGATAATAAATATGGAATCCTTTTTGAGCTAACAATGAATTACCTCATAGGGCTGAAGCTCTTGGGTTAGGGCCCAATCCAAGCATCTAAGCTTCTCTTCAATTGTATTTGTATGCTTTACTTTAGTTGTAGATTAGTTTGCTGTTAGACATATTTCTTTTACGGTTAAGAATATGTTGCTTTTGATGATTTAGTAGTTTGCTTCCATTTGTGATTTCTGTAGCAAGTTAAGCAACAATCAGAAAAGATTCAAAAGGCTAGAAATAGTGCCTTGGCCTCTCTTCCTCCCTCTGGGACTGTGATTTGAGGCAAAGACTCTCTTGGCCCCAAAAACACAGATTTTCCTCATTCATAGGACTTCTAGTGTTTGCAGCTCCTTAGTAGGTTAATAGTCCATTTTTGCTTTGCTTCAGATCTCCTTCATCATGTTCATTTCTTGATTTGCAATAGTCCTCTTTGATGCTTTCCTTGCTTGCAACATTTCTCAGCATTTCCTTTCATAGATGATAATTTAGATCATTTTAATGCAAAACTTTGTTTTACCTAAATGCACTCATTTCATTGTTTGCTTGATCTTCTTGGTTAATTGTCAGTTATTTGCAGCAAATCTCTTCCAGCAGTAGGCTATCTTGTCAGCAATCACACCCTCCATCTGATCCATGCCCTATTGGTCTCCCATACCTCACCTCAATTTTGCCTTAGTTTCCTACATTTTTCATAGAACTTCTTCCTCTCTCCTTGAGCAAATCCAATCATATTTCTCTCTCCTTGTGGTTCATGGTAAACCATAGGCGCCTTAAAACCTCCTTCCAACCTTCATCCACCTTTTCTGCCCACTCTCACACCCTCAAAATAGCAGAAATTGCTCTTGGCCTCCTCCTGTAGGCCTCTTGTAGTTTCCCTGTTTTCCTCATGTAGTTTCCTTGTGTCCTCCTGTAGTTTTTCGTGTAAGCTTTCTTTTGAAGACCGAGTGTGGGAAAAGCCTCCAGAAGACCACAAACTACCAGGTTGATAAAAGTAAAGTTGGCAGCCGAGGAGTTGCAGCATTCTTGCTACAATACTAGTGCTCACCAACCCTACATGACGTTTTTTTGGAAAAAGGGCAAAAATGAGTCTTTACCTCATGTTTGCAGTCGAAAGTTGTATTCCTTTGATAGATCTTCCTAATGAGGTATTGTGCACGTCAAATAGAGATCGTATGCCAAATTTACAACCCCGGGAAGTTGATGTACCAATTTACCCAAAAGGGGCCCACAATTTTGGCGCTTCATCTCCTAGGATTAGGTTTTTTGATTTTTAGGTTTTTCCATTGTTTCTCAATAATAAATAGGCCTTTAAGCGTCATTGTAACAAGGTTCATAGGCATGTAACCACCACATCTCTTCTTAGAGATAAACTACCATCTCCTGAACTAGTTTATTTCCATTTTGTATGTAAGCATATTGCATTTATTTCATATTAATGAAATGAAGTGTTATTTCTGCTACAACTCTATTTTTATGGTTATATTTTTATTATGTTGCATTCTCATTTAAGTTCGGATCAATGGTATTAGAGCGGTTTTTCTCTTTCTCTGTTTTTCTTTGCATATCCCCAACGAGGTCAAGGTATAAGGAGTTAGGCTCGAACTAGTTGAAGTTTTACAAGACCAACCTCGCAAACCCTGACGGCCTCCCATGGCGAAAGAAAAAAATATGAGGGGGCATGAGATTCTTTCAAAATATTGCTTGAAGAAACCCTCGAGTGACAAAGGAACGAGATGATGGACAACTTTGCCCAAATCCTTCGGCGGCTACCCATAGACGACGCATCTCCTTCCAGAAACCACTTTAGAAGCGCCACACCCTTTAAGGTACAAGTTACTTTGATATCCCCATATTTGAAGGTCACATAGATGCGGATGTCATAGATAAATGGTTAAATATGCTAGAAGGATATTTCTCGGTTCACAATTTTTCTAACCGGGGAAAATATTACTTTTTCACTCCTCAAAGTCCTCCCCCACATCAAGGACTGGTGGGAAACCTATTGTGAAAATATGGATGAGAGTGCACCCTCATTATTTTCAGTTGCATCCACTTGGAATTATTTCCAGGATACCATC
>APFE031195649.1:99942-139514 GCA_000404065.3 Pinus taeda | reverse complement strand
TATATTAAACCAATATGAAGAATACAATAGCCTATGGAATAATAGATACAATGACAATATCGCTACAGTCTCTATGTCGTATCTTGTCATATTGGTCCTTCATTCTCATCCTTCTCTCTAGCTGCCCTTTATTCCATCAAAGGACGAAACATAGAGTCTCCAAGAGGGATGCCACCTATCATTGTTGCAAGTCACTTCTGCCTCAATGAACACATGTTGATCCAATCTCCTCTTCTAGGTTGGCAAATAGTTGAGCTCCAATCTGCCTTCTAGTGGCCTCTTTCATCCATCAAATACATACACATAGGCCCACCAACTTCATCCAAACTTCAGTGGTCAAAATATCTTTATGACTTCTAGTCATGGGCTACTTTGGGTAGCCAACACACTACCCTCCACCAAACCAATGGCACATGATCCAATCGCTGAAAGATACGCTCCTAGTTGAGGTCTCTAATTTCCCAAGTCAACATCAACACACAGCTCCCACAGGTTGCAACATAAATTGATCCAAAACTAGTCAAGGCTTTGACCCAACACAAGACAAACTCAACTCCAAGTCTGTTCTACCACTGTTGTCCTTGACTATTCCTGGTTAGGGAACCTGGCACATTGCAACATCCATAATAAATTCACCCAACAACCCTCAAATAGTTGTGGCCTTCCCTTATAAGGATCCTCTCCTCCTTTGATGTTGTTATGGGCATAAACCAACCCCAAAACAAACCCAAGCAAGCCTTTTCTAAGGTGTTAAGGCCTGCGACCTAGCACACCAGCCTTCCTATACCCACTACTTGTTCAAAACAAAGATTCCTTAGCACAATTCATGCCCCAACAGACCTGCATCTCTTCTCTGCATATTCGGCCTACCTGTAGGTGTAAAATATCCCTTCAACAATCATGAAAAGGCTCCTACACAACCTCTCTCCTTCACTAAAGTTACCTCCTACCTGCGGCCCAAACATAGGTAGTATATCTTTTCCTAAGTCGAGTTTCTTTTTCTCCTCTTATGCCTTATGTTGCATTGATGGATTCTCTAAATGAGCCTAACTCACCTTGTATATATCCCATGTATAAGGGATTACTTAAAACATCATTCTAGGGCTTGACATGTTGTCATAAGGATTATTAACATCAAGCTGACCTTGACCTTGTGCCACCATGCTCACAAATAAATTTCAGAAATTCATAGCTCCATTTCCACAAATATTAATCGGATGATTTCAATGCGTCGAATTCTTCTCGACGAGTACTATCATCCTCATCCATCACATGTCAAAATGTGTCCATGGTTTTGGCCCAAACAACGATAGGTGCAAAACCCCAACCTTGGTTTCCAAACCCATAAGTGATTCTTGTGGTGCTCCACCCTCCAAACCTCAAACCCTAGGGCTTGGAGTACCTCCCATGCTACTCAAAATCAACACTCCCTCTTAGTGACGGAGGTACTTCCAAAACTAGGAAGTAACTCATCATCATCATCACTACTTGCAACACTCGCCCACCTCTTGGTGCTCACCACAACAACAAACCTAGTAGTATGAACTACGCCTCTCTCGGAAGTGTCGCTATCACTGGAAGCATCCTACTTCTCCTTCTTCTCTTGTATCAATTTCAAATCCCTCCATGATTGCTTCTTAGCAGATTTGGAAGCACCCTTACTCCCCACTGACCATGCGCTCTTCTTAGGCTGCAAAGTATCCCTTTGAATCTACAAATTCCCACTAGAAATTGACTCCCTCTGAGCCTCTGGAACCTCAACCTTCATCTCTAGAACATGTACTTGTACCTTTGAAATCTACACCTGCAAGTGCTTCTCTGGAACCTGCACCTGGTCCTTCTACTTCTTCCCACGATCCATAGGCTTTCCCGTCATCCTACATAGACCATGCTCTCTAACTCCAAGCATAATACCTACGGAGCTAGAGCCCTTGGGCTTGAGTCTTTCCTTCCCATTCTGGAACAAGACCTCAAACCCGTTCTTCTTGATCATCACAACAAATATCATGCTATATCTGAGTCCCGGTACAAACAATACATCCTGGACCCGCATCACCCATCCTATCTCCATCCTGAATGGAAAAACTCCTGATCCTCAGATCTCCTTCTGACTCTTGTCGCCCAACACCATGTGCAACTTCAAGTCCCATTCAGATAGAGTCTCAAAAACCTTCTATGACCCTGTCATATGTTTCGACCCACCATTGTCTAGGTACCATCCATCCTCATCGATAGTACCATGCGAGAAATGAGAGATCATGGCAAAGTCCTCCTCCTCTAATCTCCTAGTGGGAGAATCTATCTCAGCAGAAGTGGAAACACCGATTTGCCTCCCCTTCTTCTTCTCATCATCTCTCTTCTTCTTCATCGTACATCTTGACGAAAAATGACCCATCTCACCACAGTTGAAACACTTGACTTTACTCAAGTCCCTCTTCTGCTTACCCTTCATTTGTGCTATAAGTTCCATGTCATCATCGAAAGTCTTCTTCTTTGGATGAAGATCCTTGTCTTACAACTCTTCCTGAATGAATTTATCCCATAGCATATTCTAGTCTGGCAACAATACCTTTGATGAAGGGCTTCCACTCCTCGATGAACCCTTTGAAAGCAATTCGCACCATATCAGAATCTGTAATAGTCACATCGATGACAACAAGCTCATCTTTCACCTGAGAAAATCTTCTCAGATACAAAGTCACTCCTTCACCCTATATCATCTTGGTGGACTTCAATTTATCCTCCTATACCAGTACCCAGTTCTCGTTCTTATTATGGAAAACATTCTGTAGAGCCATCGACATCTCATGTGCAATGTTCTTCCTAGACAAATGAGGTATTAGGGGACCATTCACACCATCAAGGATGATCAATCTCACCCTCGTATCCAAATCCTCATACACTTCTAGCTCCTTTGGGTTAGTTGGCTTCTTGATGGCTTTCTCGGTGAACTCCCAGATCCTGTTGACCTGCAAGACCAAATTGATACTTTCCTCCCATGTACTATAGTTGGACAATCCCTCCAACCTATCCCCATACCAAAGACCAACCTACAACTTCGACATTGTAGTGAACCCTTAACCTATAATGTGGCCAAATCCCTCTTAAGTTGTACTTCCCTGTGCACACTCTGATTCACTGTCTTCCAAAGAAGCTCAAACACCCTCTGATACCATGTTGAATTTCCAAGATCTTAGGTATAGGTTAGAATCTTAGAACCACTGATGTGACCAAACCAATAATCTCAACAAAAGCTACTTTGTACAACGGAAAATATATAGTAAAACAGACAAGTACAAGTATACACAACTTTTTACAAAATATTGTACAAATATGTACATCCCAATATTCATTATATTAAACTAATATGAATAATACAACAATCTATGGAATACAAGATACAATGAAACTCTCACTGTAGAGTTTATGTCATATCTTGTCTCGTTAGTCCGTCGTTCTCGTCCTTCTCTCTAGCTGCCCCTTAGTCCATCAAAGGATGACACATAGAGTCTTGAGGAGGGATGCCACTTATCACTGTTGCAAGTCACTTTTTCCTCAATGAATAAGGGTTGATCCAATCTGCTCTTCTAGGTTGGCCAATACCTGAGCTCCAATTTTCCTTCTAGTAGCCTCTTTCATCCATCTAGGCCCAACAACTTCACCCAAAATTTAGTGGTCAAAATCTCTTTATGACTGCTAGTCAAAATCTACTTTCGGTATCCAACACACTACCCTCCACCAAACCAATGGAACATGATCCAATGACTGCAAGATATGCTCCTAGTTGAGGTCTCCAACTGCCCAAGTCAACTCAACACATGGATCACATAGGCTGCAACATAAATTGATCCAAAACTGGTCAAGGCTTTGACCCAACACAAGACAAACTCAACTTCAAGTCTGTTGTACCACTGTTATCCTTGACTGTTCCTGGTTAGAGAACCTGGCACGCTGCAACATCCCTAATAAATTCACCCAACAACCCTCAAATAGTTGCGGCCTTCCCTTGTAAGGATCCTCTCCTCCTTTGATGTTGTTATGGGCATTAACCAGCCCAAAAACAGACCCACGCAAGCCTTTTCTGAGGTGTTAAGGCCTGCGGCCTAGCACACCATCCTTCCTGTACCCATGACCTGCTCAAAACAGAGATTCCTTAGCACAATTCATGCCCCAACAAACCTGTGTCTCTTCTCTGCATACTCGGCCTACTTGTAGGTAAAAAATATCCCTTCAAAAATCGTGAAAAGGCTCCTACGCAACCTCTTTCCTTCACTAAAGTTCCCTCTTCTCAGTGGCCCAAACATAGGTAGTATATCTTCTCCTAAGCCAAGTTTATTTTGCTCCTCTTATGCCTTGTGTTTGATTTATGGATTCTCTAAATGAGCCTAGCTCACCTTGTATTTATACCATGTACAAAGGATTCCTTAAAACGTCATTCTAGGGCTTGACACATTGTCATAAGGATTATTAACATCAAGCCATCCTTGACCTTGTGCCACCATGCCCACAAATAACTTTCAAAAATTCATAACTTCATTTCTACAACTTTGAATCGGATGATTTTCAATGCGTTAGGTTCTTCTCGATGAGTACTATCATCCTCATCCATCACATGTCAAAATATGTCCATGGTTTTGGCCCAAATAACGATAGGTGAAAAACCCCAACCTTGGTTTCCATGCACCTACCAAACTACGAACCCTAGGGCATGGAGTACCTCCCAAGCTACCCAAAATCAACACTCCCAATTAGCAAGGGAGGTAATTCGAAAACTAGGAAGTAACTCATCATCATCATCACTACTCACAACATTCGCCCAACTCTTGGTGCTCACCACAACAAAAATCCCTTTAGTATGAACTACGCCTCTCTCAGAAGTGTCGTTATCACTGGAAGCATCCTGCTTCTCCTTCTTCTCCTATATCACTTTCCAATCCCTCCATGATTCCTTCTTAGGAGATGTGGAATCACCCTTGCTCCCCACTGACCAAGCGCTCTTCTTAGGCTGCAAAGTTTCCCTCTAAATCTGCAAATTCATAATAGAAATCAACTCCCTCTGAGCCTCTAGAACTTGAACCTTCTTCTATGGAACATGTACCTGTACCTCTAAAGCCTGCACATGCAACTGCTTCTCTGGAACATGTACCTGTACCTTTGAATCTTGCACCTGCAAATGCTTCTCTAGAACCTACACCTGGTCCTTCTTCTTCTTCCCATGATCCATAGGATTTCTCATCGGCCTATATAGACCATGCTCTCTAACTCCAAGCCCAATACCTATAGAGCTAGAGCCTTTTGGCCTGAGTCTTTCCTTCCCATTCTGGAACAAGACCTCAAACCCCTTCTTCTCGATCATCACAACAAATATTGTGTTATATCTAAGTACTGGTACAAACAATACATCCTAGACTTGCATCACCCATACTATCTTCATTCTGAATGGCACAACTCCTGATCTTCGTATCTTCTTCTAACTCTTGTCCCCCAACACCATGTATAACTTCAAGTCCCATTCAGCTAGAGTCTCGAAAACCTTCTATGACCTTGTCATATGTTTCGACCCACCACTGTCCACGTACCATCCATCCTCATCGATAGTACCCTGCGAGAAATGACAGATCATGGCAAAGTCCTCCTCCTCCAATCTCCTGGTCAGAGCATCTATCTCAGCAGAAGTGGAAACACAGACGACTTGCCTCCCTATCTTCTTCTCATCATCTCTCTTCTTCTTCATCGTACATCTTGACGAAAAATGACCCATCTCACCACAGTTGAAATACTTGAATTTACTCAAGTCCTTCTTTTGCTTACCCTTCATTTGTGCTACAAGTGCCATGAAATCATTGAAAGTCTTCTTCCTTGGATGAAGATCCTCATCTTGCAACTCTTTCTGAATGAAGTCATCCCATAGCCTAGTCTAGTCTGGAAACAATCCATTTGATGAAGGGCTTCCATTCCTCGGTAAACCCTTTCAAAGCAATCTGCACCATATCAGTATCTATAATAGTCACATCGACGACCACAAGCTCATCTTTGACCTAAGACAATCTCGTCTGATACGAAGTCACTCCTTCACCTTGTATCATCTTGGTTGACTTTAGCTTATCCTCCAATACCATTACCGAGTTCTCCTTCTTATTCTAGAAAAAATTCTGAAGAGCCATCGACATCTCATTGCAGTGTTCTTCTTGAAAAAAATGAGGTATTAGGGGATCATTCATATCATCAAGGATGATCAATCTCTCCCTTGTATCCAAATCCTTGTACACTTCCATCTCCTTTGGGTCAATTGGCCTCTTGATGGATTTCTTGGCGAACTCCCAGATTATGTTGACCTGCAAGACCAAATTGATCCTTTCCTTCCATGGACTTGTTATCTCCGCTGATAAAGGGATCAAAAATGGATTCAAAACACTCCCAAAGTCTACAAATTTGCTTAAAAGCACGCCAAGGGATCCATTCATGCTCTTGAAATCTTCATTTTTGTTAAAGGTCATCCACCGATCGACATAGTCACAGCTGGAAAGCCCTTGGAAGGGTGGCAACACACTATCAGGAGGCTTAAACACTTCAAAAGCTACAAAGAGAAAAACCTTTACGTAGGCATAAACCCAACAATGCACAGTCACCATCCGATCTAGCCGATCAATGGCCCAGATCTAATCGGCAGATTGCAGATCGGGAAGACCAGGGGGCAGGGCCTTTACATTTAGCGATATGCGATTGCGATCAAATCGCATCCCTGTATTGCATCGGTGGAGGTAAGCTAGCAGGGTAAACGTGGAGCAAGTGCAACTTTGATTTGTGATCAACGATGAAGGATCGCTATTAGAGGGCCCACTTTGCATCGCAAGATCGCAAATTGGCGTATCACAGCGGCGCTTCACCAAGGGTCGGGGCCTTTCCCACATGCATATTTGCGATGCGATAACCGGAATTGATGGTTATATAACACTCTATTGCATATTATTTCAGGTCCGCGCTAAGGCCGTTTTCAGTTGTTTTTGGTGCATTTTCGTTGCATGAGTGAAATACAAAGGGAAACCAGGTTTGTGATATGTGATAAGACACGAACCTAAAAGGGTCTAGGAAGCAATATTTTATTAAGATTGAGGTCCGCAAGGGCCGCTTTTTCCCGTTTTTTAATGTTTTCCCACATGGCAAAATCCACGGAAAATACACAGCAGCGGGCTTTGTGTGACTAGCGATGACAGTGATGGGTGGGATTTGGTAGTATTGCAGCGTTTTCGCTGTTTATGACCCGAACAACCACAAAAACATAAAAACATTCATGGCTATCATCTGAAAGGGATCGGTGTAGGGATTTCATAGGCACAATAGCCACTCCATTGTAGGTTCAGGCGGCAAGCCATCCTTAGAGGATTCTTACAGTCATGATACATACCAGAAGAAGGATTTGGTGGAGAGACAACGACCGGCAAACAAACCCTGGAAAGGGAAGGAGAAGGGCCACTGCATGCCTCAACCCAAATCAAATGAAATCATGGAGCATTAACAGTCCTGCTAGCGCAGCAGTCATCCTAACAAACATGATGGGGCATCTTTGGCATGAGAGAGCTCCCAGGTATCACAACAGGCTACCCAAAATATCTGAATATGGTTATTCCTCTGTCAGAAGAGGAAAACATCTGAGCCATGCCTGCCTATTGAGGGAATCAAACGGTTAAGGGACATATTAGACAAGTCTAAGACTTCGAGCCTTCTAGATAGCTCAGGAGCATTATAAAGGGCCTATAAAAGCTAGAAAACTACATGTAACAAGGGTTCAACTTCTGGAGACTATTGAGACTTTGCTACTCAAGATTCTCATCTTCATTCTAGCAATATAAGCTTCTTTTATTGTTATATGTTCAATTTCCATTTCTACTCTGTTCTAGGTTCTGCCTGTTATGCATTTGTTCATATGCTCTTGATATTTAGCATTAGAGGAATGTCATCCCACCTCTGTGTTGAAGTCTAGTATGTATCATTGAATGTGTTATGCAGGTTTCTATTTATTTAGTGCCAGAGAGTTGTCATCCTGTCTGTGCCTTAGGAAATAGATTTCCAGACCTTTTTACTGGTTGCATCCGACCATCACATGGTCTTGTGCATCTGCTGGTGTGGTAATTATTCTCCATATTCACCTAATCTACAAACTATTGAGCATTAGTGGTCTAAAGCCTTGTAAAGCTGAGGGTGTTCATGCATGTCTTGAGTAAAAATAGAGTTGAAATGGTTGTCTGGCTTGATCCAAACCATCTTTCATTCCAATAGTTCAGAGAACAATATTGAAGATTATATGTTACCAGGCATCTCTGAGCTGCAACCTAGGAGAGTTTCCTGGAGTGCTAACATAATTGGCGTCGTTGCCGGGGAGAGGAAACTGAAGCTCAGCTTCCCTGGGAAACAACACAGACCCAACTTTGATTATAGACAAAGCCTAGGCACATTTTTGGTTGTAATCATCTATCTGGCGACTCTACTGGAGGCCGAACCTCTTGGCGACTCCAATTCATAATTCTGGCTCAGTTTGTGAGGCATACTCAGAGAAATCCTCAGAAATAGCAAGCTGACCCGATACCTAACCTGGAAAAGACCATCAAGGAGAAGAAAGTATTGCAAAAAGGAGCATCAAGTTCAGGTAAACCTAAACAATATTCTATATCTCTTCAAGAAGATCCTGCAATAGAAAAAATACATGTTGAGAGTACAGATTCTAATACTAGTAGTGAAGGAAAGCTCCTAGAAATTCATAAAGCTCCCTTTTCTTTAGTTTTCTTTTTGTTGTTAGCCCGAAGGGAACCTCATCTCCTATTCACCATACTCCTTTGGTCTCGTCAATCACTCCTCCGCCTTCTGTCATTCAGACTTCTAGTACTCTTTTAGTCACCACAGTTATGGCAGGTCCGCAAGCACCCACCAAAATGGAAAGAATCATAGCCGCTAGGTATGGACCTCTAATACTGCCCACTCCTTTGAATTCTATGCCCACTGGAGAATATCAGAAGTATATGCCTAAGTTCACTGGGGCTGAAGGTGTCACTGCTAAAGAACACCTTGAGTCATTTTATAGCTATGCTGATAATCTAGATATTAGTGAAGATGATGTGTGGATGAGAGTCTTTGTCCAAAGCCTAGATGGGGAGGCTAGAAAATGGTTCAAAGAACAAGCCCCAAGATCTATAGCAGATATCGAAGCTTTAGATGATACATTCCTAAAACATTGGGGGGATAAGAAGGATCTCCTATATTACCATACTGAGTTTGGTAACCTGAAGAGAGAAAATGGGGAATCTTTGCCTGATTTTAATAAAAGATTCAATCGTATGTATAGTAAGATACTAGCTGAGGTAAAGCCTAACCCCACCTCTGCCAAACTTGCCTATGCCAGTGCCTTTGACTCTGATTTCTGTTTGCTGTTGAGAGAAAGGAGATGCGCTACTCTGGCTGACATGCAAGATGCAGCCCTAGAAGTAGAATCTAATATTATGGCTGCAGAAAAACTCAGAAGTCATGCTGACAGAAGGAGGAAGAGAGGTGAGGCTTCTTCTTCCTCTGCCTCATCTTCCGATCCCAAATTTGATAAAATTACTAGGATGATCGAGTCATTGGCTACTAAAATATCTAAGCTGGAGGTTGAGCAGAACTCTGGGAAGACAAGGCTCCCAAGCACATTTGCTCCAAGAAATCCAAATCCATTCAGAAGAGCAAATGAACAATTGCAAATCATTCAGATAGGTAAAGAAAGAAATGAAGATCAAAAGATTAAGGCTCCTTTCCAGAATGTAGTCATGGAGGAGGAGCAGTTTGAAGATGAGGATGAAATTCATTGCATGGAAGATAAAGGCAGTGCTGCATTTTTGACATTGGCTGCATATGAAGAATCATTGTTGCAGGACCAAGACAGTTTAGAGTGGGACAGAGAAGTTGTTCTGCAAACTGGTGAACAACAAAGATATAATCTGAGGTCACAAGCAAACAATGCCAAGGAGAGCCCTGCCCAAAAAGTTGTTGTCCAGACAGAGCCATAGAATGCTAGACAAAAAAGAACAGCAGCCAACCCACTCATCCTCAAAGCACCAGCTCAAGAGGTAAGAGGTCCTGACAAGTCCCCTTCCCCTTTCAGTTTTGAATCAGAAATCTAAAAGTTGAAAATATCTGTACCTCTGTTAGAACTTGTAAAGAGTGAAGTGTTTAGAAAGCCTATGCTTGAAGCTCTTGAGCTGAAAGCCACACAAACCTCCACTGACACTGTCAATTTGCAAGATGATAGGCCTGCAGTTGTGCTTAGCCCCATGACTGAACTTGCTGATAATAATTCTCCATCTTTTTATGTTTCCTTAACCATTCACGATAAAATCCTCCACAATTGCCTGCTAGACACTGGGGCTAGCCACAATCTGATGCCAAAAGCTGTCATGGAAGAGTTAGGCCTTGATATCACCAAACCATACCATGATCTATTCTCCTTTGATTCAAGAAAGGTGAAATGTCTGGGACTGATTAAAGATTTAGCCTTTACGCTAACTCAGCTTCCCATGAAGAGTATGGTGATGGACATTGTGGTAGCAGATGTCCCTCCTAAGTTTGGCATGCTGCTATCTAGAGGATGGATTAAGAGACTAGGTGGGACACTACAGAATGACTTATCTTATGCCATCGTCCCAGTTTTTGGAGGAGAAAGCAGAAGACTCTATAGAGAAGCACAACTGGCATACATTATCAGTGATGAAAAGAACCTATCCAATCATCCTATTTATGTTGTGGACACTGATTTTGGAGCATGTATACTCCAAATAGAAGAATCTCATAAGGCCTCAACACAGATCAAGAAACCAACAAATCAGGCCGAGGAAGAACAAGGAAGTCAAGTTTGGGATATGTTCCTTAATGGAGCATGTTCCAGGGAGACTGCAGGAGCAGGGGTGGTGCTGGTATCTCCAAAACAAGAAAGCACACAGTTGTCTTTTAAGTTGGCCTTCCAAGTCACCAACAATATAGCAGAGTATGAGGCTCTGATATTAGGCCTTAACACAGTAAAAGACAGAGGAATCAAGAACATAAAGGTGTTTGGAGACGTTGATCTCATCATTTGGCAAGTAAACAGAACATTTCAAGCAAAGCACCCAAGGCTGAAAGCATACAGAGATGAGGTATGGAGACTCAAAGATTCTTTTGTTAGCTTTTGTATCTCATACATCCCTAGAGCCAAAAATTAGCTTGCTGATTCCCTTGTTGTGTTTGCTAGCATGTTCATCCCTCCCATGCCTCCCAGACTAGTTTATGAAGTCCAAGTGAAATATAGACCATCCTTGCCTGATAATGTCCAGCATTGGAAAGTTTTTGAAGATGATGATGAAGTGGATAAGTTCCTATAAGTCATTGATGAATTTTCTGAAATGAAAATTGACCAAGAGAATGAAGCCTTGGAAGAAAACCCCCAATCACAGCTTAGAAATAAAATTGGCAAAGATAGCATTGTCCAGCTTCCCAGCAATCATATTCCAAAGGGTTTAATTCCTCTAGAAAGACTGTTTGACCATAATGACGTGCCCTATAAAGCTGCCCAAAATGAAGATCAGTTTGCAGTCTGTAAGCATGATATAGGGAGTCCAGGTCAGCCAAGATACATAAATCTGTCTGCCCATCTGTCTGCTGACCAAAGTGCTGAATACTGCAATTTAATGAAGCAATTTGTTGATGTCTTTGCCTGGGAATATAGTGTGACCTGAAAACATATGACAAGAAGATCATCCAGCATAAAATCCCTTTAGAGAAATACACCAAACCTTTCAAGCAGAATCCGAGACCAATAAACCCTCTGCTCCTCCCCTTGATTGAAAAGGAAATAAAAAAGTTGTTGGCTACCAAAATCATAGTCCCTCTCAGATATTCCAAGTGGGCAACCAACCTAGTAGTGGTGAGGAAGAAGAGTGGAGAAATCAAGCTTTGTGTTGATTTCCAAAACTTAAACAAATGCTCTAAGAAAGACAATTATCCTCTACCCAAGATGGAGCATTTGCTGCAAAAAGTCTCAGCAGCCAATGTGATCTCCTTCCTGGATGGATTTTCAGGGTATAATCAGGTTGTTGTACATCCAGATGATCAAGAGAAGACTGCATTCACCACTCCTTACGGCACTTTTATGTATTCCAAGATGCCTTTTGGGTTGATGAATGCTGGAGCCACCTTTCAGAGAGCTATGGATATAGCATTTGTGGGAGAGAAGGATAAATTTGTCCTTATCTACCTTGATGATATAACAGTATACTCCAACAATCATCAAGACCATTTACAACATTTTAGGAAAGTGTTCCTGAAGTGCAGAAGGTTTGGGATTTCAGTCAATCCTAAAAAGTCACAGTTTTCTTTAGAAGAACGCAAGTTGTTGGGACACATTGTTTCTGCTACAGGTGTCTGAATTGACCCAGAAAGAGTAAAAGAAATACAGACCTTGTCTATCCCAAGATTAAAGAAGCACATCCAGTCCTTTCTGGGCAAGATAAATTTTGTAAGGAGGTTTATCCCAAAATTTGCAGAATTAGTGAAGCATATTACCTCCATGTTGAAGAAGGGATCGGAAATCAAATGGACTGAGGTAGCCAGGAAAACCTTTGAGTCCATTAAGAAAGCTATTATGGAGTCTCCCACTTTAAGTAGTCCAGATTACAGCAAGGAGTTCCATATATTTTCTTTTGCCTCTAATGACACCCTTGCAGCAGTTTTATTGCAAGCAGATGAAGAAGGCTCAGAGCATCCAGTGGCATTTTTTAGCAAAACCTTAAGTGATGCTGAACTGAGGTATGATATCATTAAGAAACAAGCATATGCTCTTATCAAATCTTTGAAAGCTTTCAGAGTTTACATTATGCATTCCAATATAATTGCATATGTACCCTCTGCTGCAATAAAAGATGTCTTAATGCAACCTGATGTTGACGAAAGAAGGGCTAAATGGATTGCAAATATGATTGAGTTTAATATAGAACTGAAGCCCACAAAACTTGTCAGAGGTAAGGGCCTTGCCAGACTATTAGCTGAATAAATTGCAGAACATTGGACATAAATCTCATAAGCACAGATGCAGAAAAGGGTCAAACAGAAGGAGAGGAAGTAGCTGAACCAGAGAGAAAGCAGTCTGTGGCAGAAAATCTAGCTTCTTGTGATTGGTACTCTGCAATAGCTAATTTCTAGCTGAAGCTAGAAATCCCTCCAGGCTTAAGCACAATTCAAGCCAGAACGATTAAACTCAGGGCAGCAAAATATTGTATTAATGAAAATCTGCTCTACTGGAGGGACCCATCTGGAATGCTTTTGAGGTGTTTGGACAAAGAGAAATCAATGGAGGTTATGCAGCAATTTCGTTCCAGCATGTGTGGAGGACACCATTATTGGAAAACTACAGCCCACAAGATCCTCAGAGCTGGGTACTATTGGCCCACCTTATTTTCTAATGTCTTTTTATTTGTTAAATCTTGTGACAGGTGCCAAAGATTTGAAGGGAAACAATGGTTGAAGTCCCTGCCTTTAAAACCAATACATGCAAAAGGACCTTTTCAGCAGTGGGGCTTGGATTTCATTGGAGAAATCAATCCACATTCCAGTGGCCAGCACAAATGGATATTAGTAGCCACTAATTATTTTACTAAGTGGATTGAAGTAATCCCTACCAGAAAGGCTGATCATAATGTGGTCATGAAATTTTTAATAGAGCATATCTTTACCAGATTTGGTTGTCCACATAAATTAGTCACAGACAATGCCGCAACCTTTAGGGCAAAAGAATTGGTGGATATGTGTGATTCAATGGGCATGAAACTAGTTCATTCCACCTCATATTATCCTCAAGGCAATGGTTTAGCAGAATCTTCAAACAAAATCTTGATTAGAATAATTAAAAAGCTGCTGGAAGACAACAAAAAGAATTGGGATTCTAAGCTCAAATATGAATTATGGGCCGACAGAGTGACTGTTAAGAAATCCACAGGGAATTCTCCATTCAGGCTGGTATATGGCACTGAGGCCGTGTTCCCAATTCAGTTGACTCTCCCAGTGGCAAAGTTCTTGCAACAAGAACAAAATGAGGAAGAAGACATGGCAAAAAGGATCACTGATTTGGCAGAGGTACATCAAATCAGAGAACAGCTGGTTGAAAAGGTTGCAGCACATCAGAAAAAGATCAAGGAATCTTTTGACAAAAGGACAAAAACAGATAATTTTCAGGTTGGAGACTTGGTTCTGAAGTGGGATGCACTAAAAGAAAAGAAAGGCAATCATGGGAAGTTTGATGCTTTCTGGACAGGGCCTTTTATCATTTCTCAAATCCAAGGGAACAATACCTTCATGCTGAAAAGCATGGGAGGAGAAGTAGTTTTTGATGGCCCAGTAAATGGGCGGTTCTTGAAACCTGTTTTCGTTTAAGGCTTTAAAGCCTTGTCATTGTACATATGTTTTTCCAGTTTTTATTTTTTTTTCTTTCTTTTGCAAAATAGACTCCATGCCCAATGGAACACTAGGGCGAAGATTTAATTTTGTTTTCACAGGAAAGGCATTGATTTGTGATTCTTGAAACCTCACGAGGAGGCTTTCATCCCCAGAAGGAGCCAGTGTTAGCTCCGCTGATAAAGGGATCAAAAATGGATTCAAAACACTCCCAAAGTTTGCAAATCTGCTTAAAAACACGTCAAGGGATCCATTCATGCTCTTGAAATCTTCATTTTTGTCAAAGGTTATCCGCCGATTGAAATAGTCACAGTTGGAAAGCCCTTGGAAGGGTGGCAACAAACTATCGGGAGGCTTAAACACTTCAAAAGCTACAAGAGAAAAACCTTTACGTAGGCATAAACCAAACAATGCAAATTCACCATCCGATCTAGCTGATCAATGGCCCAGATCTAATCGACGGATCACAGATCGGGAAGACCAGGGGGCAGGGCCTTTACATTTAGCGATAAGCGATTGCGATAAAATCGCATCCCTGTATCGCATCGGCGGAGGTAAGCTGGCAGGGTAAACGTGGACCAAGTGCGACTGCGATTTGTGACCAGTGATGAAGGATCGCTATCAGAGGGCCCACCTCGCATTGCAGGATCGCAAATCGGCGTATCGCAACAGCGCTTCACCAAGGGTCGGGGCCTTTCACACATGCATATTTGCGATGCGATAACCGGACCTGATGGTTATATAACACTCTATTGCATATTATTCCAGGTCCGCGCTAAGGCCATTTTCAGTGGTTTTTGGTGCCTTTTCGTTGCATGAGTGAAATACAAAGGGAAACCGGGTTTGCGATATGCGGTAAGACACGGACCCAAAAGGGTCTGGGAAGCAATATTTTATTAAGATTGAGGTCCGCAAGGGCCGCTTTTTCTCATTTTTTAATGTTTTTCCCACATGGCGAAATCCACGGAAAATACACAGCAGCAGGCTTTGTGTGACTGGCGATGACAGTGATGGGCGGGATTTGGCAGTATTGCATCGTTTTCGTTGTTTATGACCCGAACAGCGACAACAACATAAAAACATTTATGGCTATCATCTGAAAGGGACCGGTGCAGGGATTTCATAGGCACGATAGCCACTCCATTGCAGGTTCAGGCGGCAAGCCATCCTTAGAGGAGTCTTGCAATCATGATACATACCAGAAGAAGGATTCGACGGAGAGATAGTGGCCGACAAACAGAGCCCGGAAAGGGAAGGAGAAGGGCCACTGCACGCCTCAACCCAAATCAAACAAAATCATGGAGCATTAACAGTCCTGCCAGCGCAACAGTCATCCTAACAAACATGATGGGGCATCTTTGGCACGAGAGAGCTCCCAGGCATCATAGCACGCTGCCCAAAATATCTGAATATGGTTATTCCTCTGTCGAAAGAGGAAAACCACTGAGCCATGCCTGCCTATTGAGGGAATCAAACGGTTAAGTGGCAGATCAGACAATTCTAAGACTCCGAGCCTTCTATAGAGCTCAGGAGCATTGTAAAGGGCCTATAAAAGCTAGAAAACTACATGTAACAAGGGTTCAACTTCTGGAGACTATTGAGACTTTGCTACTCAAGCTTCTCATCTTCATTCTAGCAATATAAGCCTCTTTTATTGTTATATGTTCAATTTCCATTTCTACTCTGGTTTAGGCTGTGCCTGTTATGCATTTGTTCATGTGCTCTTGATATTTAGCAATAGAGGGGCTGTCATCCCACACTTGTGTTGAAGTCTAGTATGTATCATTGAATGTGTTGTGCAGGTTTCTATTTATTTAGTGCCAGAGAGATGTCATCCTGTCTGTGCCTTAGGAAATAGATTTGCAGACCTTTTTACTGGTTGCAGCCAACCATCACATGGTCTTGTGCATCTGCTGGTGTGGTCAGTATTCTCCATATTCACCTAATCTACAAACTCTTGAGCATTAGTTGTCTAAAGCCTTGTAAAGCTGAGGGTGTTCATGCATGTCTTGAGTAAAACAGAGTTGAAATGGTTGTCTGGCTTGATCCAAACCATCTTTCATTCCAATAGTTCAGAGAACAATATTGAAGATTATATGTTACCAGGCATCTCCGAGTTGCAACCTAGGAGAGTTTCCTGGAGTGCTAACAAGACTACAATTGGATAACCCCTCCAACCTATCCTCATACCAAATACCAACCTTCAACTTCGACATTGTAGTGAACCCTTCACCTACAATGTGACCAAATTCCTCTTAAGTTGTACTTCCCTGTGCACACTCTAATTCACTGTCTTCCAAAGAAGCTCAGACACCCTCTAATACGATGTTGAATTTCCAAGATCTTGGGTTTAGGTTAGAATCTTAGAACCACTCATGTGACCAAACCAAGAATATCAACAAAAGATACTTTGTACAAAGGAAAATATAAAGTAGTAAAACACACATGCACAAGTATACACAACTTTTTACAAAATATTGTACAAATATGTACAGCCTAATCTTCGTTATATTAAACCAATCTGAATAATACAACAATCTATGGAATACAAGATACAATGACAATCTCACTGCAGTCTCTATGTCGTATCTCGTCCTATCGGATCTTCGTTTCCGTCCTTCTCTCTAGCTGCCCCTTAGTCCATTAAAGGATGACACATATAGTCTCGAGGAGAGATGCCACTTATCACTTCTACAAGTCACTTCTGCCTCAATGAACACGGGTTGATCCAATCTGCTCTTCTAGGTTGGCCAATACCTGAGTTCCAATCTGCCTTCTACTAGCCTCTTTCGTCCATCAAATACATACACATAGGACCAACAACTTCAACCAAACTTTTGTGGTCAAAATCTCTTTATGAATGCTAGTCACAGGCTACTTTAGGTAGCCAACACACTTCCCTCCACCAAACCAATGGCACATGATCCAATCACTACAAGGTATGCTCCTAGTCGAGGTCTCTAACTGCCCAAGTCAACCTCAACACACAACTCCCACAAGCTGCAACATAAATTGATCCAAAACTAGTCAAGGCCTTGACCCAACACAAGACAAACTCAACTCCAGGTCTGTTGTACCATTGTTGTCCTTGACTGTTCCTAGTTAGGGAACCTGGCATGCTACAACATCCCTAATAAATTCACCCAACAACCCTCAAATAGTTGTGGCCTTACCTTATAAGGATCCTATCCTCCTTTGATTTCGTTATGGGAATAAACAAGCCCCAAAACAAACCCACGCAAGCCTTTTCTGAGGTGTTATGGCCTACGGCCTAGCACACCAGCCTTCCTGTACCCACGACCTACTCAAAACATAGATTCCTTAACAATTCATGCCCCAACATACCTACGTCACTTCTCTGCATACTCAGCCTGCCTATAGGTGTAAAATATTCCTTCAACGATCATGAAAAGGCTCATACGCAGCCTCTCTCTTTTTCTAAAGTTCCCTCCTACCTAAGGCCCAAACGTAAGTAGTATATCGTCTCCTAAGTCGAGTTTCTTTTATTCCTCTTATGCCTTGTGTTGCATTGATGGATTCTCTAAATGAACCTAACTCACCTTGTATTTATACCATGTACAAAGGTTTCCTCAAAACATCATTCTAGGGCTTGACACATTGCCATGAGGATTATTAACAACAAGCCAACTTTGTTGTTGTTCCACCATGCCCACAGATAACTTTCAAAAAATCATAACTCCATTTCTACAACTCTGAATCGGATGATTTTCAATGCATCATATTCTTCTCAACGAGTACTGTCATCCTCATCCATAACATGTCAAAATGTGTCCATGGTTTTGGCCCAAACAATGATAGATGCAAAACCCCAACCTTGGTTTCCAAGCCCAAAAGTGACTCTTGTGATGCTCCACCCTCCAAACCTCGAACCCTAGGGCTTGGAGTACCTCCCAAGATACTCAAAATCAACACTCCCTCTTAGCGAGGGAGGTACTTCCAAAACTAGGAAGTAACTCATCATTATCATCTCTACTCATAACACTTGCCCAAATCTTGGTGCTCACCACAACATAAATCCCTATAGTATGAACTACGCATCTCTCGAAAGTGTCGCTATCACTGGAAGCATGTTGCTTCTCCTTCTTCTCCTATATCGCTTTCTAATCCCTCCATGATTCCTTCTTAGTAGATGTGGAGGCACCCTTTCTCCCCACTGACTACGTGCTCTTCTTAGGCTACAAAGTCTCCCTTTGAATCTACAAATTCCCACTAGAAATAAATTCCCTCTGAGCCTCTGGAACATGAACCTTCTTCTCCGGAACATGTACCTGTACCTCTGAAGCCTACACCTGCAACTGCTTCTCTGGAACCTGCACCTGGTCCTTCTTCTTCTTCCCATGATCCATAGGCTTTCTCGTCAACCTATATAGACCATGCTCTCTAACTCCAAGCAAAATAACTGTGGAGCTAGAGCCTTTGGGCCCAAGTCTTTGCTTCCCATTCTAGAACAAGATCTCAAAACCATTCTTCTCGATCATCACGACAAATATCACACTATATTTGTGTCCTGGTACAAACAATACATCCTAGACCCGCATCACCCATCCTATCTCCATCCTGAATGGCACAATCCTAATCCTTGGATCTCCTTTTGACTCTTGTTTCCCAACACCATGTGCAACTTCTAGTCCCATTCAACTAGAGTCTCGAAAACCTTCTATGACCCTATCATATGTTTCGAACCACCACTGTCCACATACCATCCATCCTCATTGATAGTACCCTGCGAGAAATGAGAGATCATGGCAAAGTCCTCCTCCTCTAATCCCTTGGTGAGAGCATCTATCTCAACAGAAGTGGAAACACTGGCGACTTGCCTCCCTTTCTTCTTCTCATCATCTCTCTTCTTGTTCATCATACATCTTGATGAAAAATGACCCATCTCACCATAGTTGAAACACTTGACTTTACTCAATTCCTTCTTCTACTTACCCTTCATTTGTGTTACAAGTGCCATGTCATCATCGAAAGTCTTCTTCTTTGAATGAAGATCCTCGTCTCACAACTCTTCCTGAATGAAGTCATCCCATAGCCTATTCTAGTTTGGCAACAATACCTTTGATGAAGGGCTTCCATTCCTCGGTGAACCCTTTCAAAGAAATCTGCACCATATCAAAATCCGTAATAGTCACATCGACGACAACAAGTTCATCTTTGACCTGAGACAATCTCGTCAAATACGAAGTCACTCCTTCACCCTGTATCATCTTTGTGGACTTCAACTTATCCTCCAATACTAGTACATGGTTCTCATTCTTATTCTAGAAAAAATTTCTAAGATCCATCGACATCTCATGTGCAGTGTTCTTCCTAGAAAAATGAGGTATTAGGGGATCATTCACACCATCTAGGATGATCAATCTCGCCCTCGTATCCAAATCCTTGTACACTTCCAGCACATTTGGGTTAGTTGGCTTCTTGATGGCTTTCTCAGTGAACTCCTAGATCTTGTTGACCTACAAGACCAAATTGATCCTTTCCTTCCATGGACTATAGTTGGACAACCCTTCCAACCTATCCTCATACCAAAGACCAGCCTGCAACTTCGACACTGTAGTGAACCCTTTTCCTACAATGTGACCAAATCCCTCTTAAGTTGTAATTCATTGTGCACACTCTAATTCATTGTCTTCCAAAGAAGCTTAGACACCCTCTGATACCATGTTGAATTTCCAAGACCTTGGGTCTAAGTTAGAATCTTAGAACCACTGATGCGACCAAACCAAGAATCTCAACAAAAGCTACTTTGTACAACAGAAACTATAACGTAGTAAAACACACATGCACAAGTATAGACAAATTTTTACAAAATATTGTACAAATATGTACAAGCCAATCTTTGTTATATTAAACCATTCTGAATAATACAACAATTTATGGAATACAAGATAGAATGAAAATCTCACTGCAGTCTCTATGTCGTATCTTGTCATGTCGGTCCTTCGTTCTCGTCCTTCTCTCTAGCTAACCCTTAGTCCATCAAAGGACGACACATAGAGACTCCAAGAGGGATGCCACCTATCACTGCTGCAAGTCACTTCTGCCTCAATGAACACAGGTTGATCCAACCTTCTCTTCTATTTTGGCCAATACCCAAGCTCCAATCTGCATTCTAGTAGCCTCTTTCGTCCATCAAATACATACACATATGCCCAAGAACTTCACCCAAACTTCAGTGGTCAAAATATATTTATGATTGCTAGTCACGGGCTACTTTGGGTATCCAACACACTTACCTCCTCCAGTCCAATGGCACCCAATCCGATCACTGCAAGATCTGCGCCTAGTTGAGGTCTCCAACTGCCCAAGTCAACCTTAACACGTGACTCCCATAGGGTGCAACACAAAATGATCCAAAATTGGTCAACCCTTTGACTCAACACAAGACAAACTCAACTCAAAGTTTGTTGTACCAATGTTGTCTTTTATTGCTCCTGGTTAGGGCACCTAGCACGCTATAACAACCCTAATAAATTCACCCAACCAACCCTCAAATAGATTCGACCTTCTCTTTGATGGATCCTCTCCTCCTGTGTTGTTGTTTCGGGCATAAACCAGCCCTAAAACAAATCCACGCATGCCTTTTCTGAGGTGTTAAGGCTTGCAGCCTGCACATCAACCTTCTTGTACCCACAGCCTACTCAAAACAAAAATTCCTTAGCACAATTCATGCCCCAACAGACTTGCGTCTCTTCTCTACATACTTGACCTGCCTGTAGGTGTAAAATATTCCTTCAACAATCATGAAAAGGCTCCTACGCAAACTCTCTCCTTCTCTAAAGTTCCCTCCTACCTAAGGCCCAAACATAAGTAGTATATCTTCTCCTAAGTCGAGTTTCTTTTGCTCCTCTTATGCCTTGTGCTGCATTGGTGGATTCTCTAAATGAGCCTAACTCACCTTTTATTTATACCATGTACAAGGGATTCCTCAAACAATCATTCTAGGGCTTGACACATTGTCATAAGTATTATTAACATCAAGTAGACCTTGACCTTGTTCAACCATGCCCACACATAACTTTCAAAAATTCATAAATTCATTTCTAAAACTCGAAATCGGATGATTTTCGATGTGTCAGATTCATCTCGGTGAGTACTATAATTCTCATCCATCACATGTAAAAAAAATTCCATGGTTTTGGACCAAGAACCGATGGGTACAAAACCCCAACCTTGGATTCCAAGCCCACAAGTGACTCTTGTGGTGCTCCACCCTCCAAACCCCAAACCCTAGGGTTTGGAGTACCTCCCACGCTACTTAAAATAAAAAAAAGCACTCCATCGATATTACCCGTAGTGCGTCACTACCCAATGGACCAATCTATCAACGCTTTTCTCTAAAGACGATGAAATCAAGAGGCAAATTCAGGAGGAGTTGTTGCAGAAATAACACATCATGCCAAGTTCATCACCCTATGGGAGCCTGATTGTGTTGGTACAGAAGAAGGATGGGACATGGAGACTCTGTATTAACTATCGAGTGTTGAACAAGATCACTATCCAAAAAAGGTATCCAATCCCATGGATTGATGACCTTCTGGACCAACTTGGGGGGGGGGGGGGGGGGGATATTTCAACAAGATTGACTTGAATTTTGGTTATCACCAGGTACCAATTGAACCCTCTGATGTGTCTAATATTGCCTTCAAATCCAAGGAGGGCCGTTTCGAATGTTTGGTCATGCCTTTTGGGTTGACAAATGTCCCCGTAACTTTCATGAGGCTGATAGGCAACATATTGTGGCACTTCACCAACTCATTTGTGGTGGTGTATTTGGATGACATCCTGATATTTAGTCAGAATAGGGAAGAGCACCTCCACCATATTCAACAGGTCCTCCAAAACCTGTGACAACACAATTGTGTGCCAATTTGGAGAAATTCACTTTTGGTATGACCAAGGTTCAATATATGAGATACATCATTGATGAGCGGCGTGTATATGTGGACCCAGCCAAGATACAAGTCATTTGGTATTGGCCAGCCCTAACCACTCTAACATAGCTCCACAACTTTCTCAGTCTTTCCAATTTCTATCGCAGGTTCGTGTTGGGGTTCTCTCATATCACTTGGCTTGTAAGTCAAGTCACCAAGGGCGGAGAAAAAGAAAAAAAAATTGGTTTGAATCCCAATAGAAGGTGTTTTCCGATTTAAAGCATAACCTCTGCTCTGTACCCGTGTTCACATTACTAAACCTGCAACAACCATTTCAGATTGAGACAAATGCATTTGACTATGATATTGGTGCAGTTCTTACTCAGTAGGGGCATCCAGTGGCATACCACAGTGAGACACTTTCAAAAATTGTTCGAACGTATCCCACCTATGACAAAGATATGTATTCCATTGTTTAGGATTCCCAACAATGGAAGAATTACATTATGGGGAAGGAAACAATGATCCACACATACGACTGATCCTTGGAGTTCATACAGACACAACGAAAGTCGCAAAATGACTGTAATAAAAAATGGTTCATGTAGCTGCAACAATTTCATTTGAACATTAATTACAAGAAGGGAAACACAAATAATATTGCAAACTACCTCAGCTGACCGTCGGTCATGGTGTGGATCACTGTACTAGACACTTGTGGGCAAGAGACTTCGGGGTGGCTGCATCTTTACAAGAGCAATCCATAATTCGACAACACATACCAAACGCTCCTAAAAGACAAGCAATTTCCATATTTTCACCTCCAGGATGCATTTTTATGCCACTTGGGACACATCTATGTTCCTTCAAGTAAGCGTGCCAAGATGATTTGGGAGGCACACTATAGTTGGGTCACTGGACATTTCGAAGTAGAGCATACAATGGCAGTGTTGTAGAAGTATTTTTATTGGCCGAACCTTTGATAGGATGTTGGGAAGTACATCATATCTTGCATTGCATGTGTCATTGAAAAACCAACCATCAATAAGCAAGGCCTATATATTCCTCTTCCTACTCCTAGTCGACCTTGGGAATCCATATCCATAGATTACATGTCGGACCTTCCTTCTACTAAGCATGGCAACGATTGCATTTTCATGGTCATCAACATATTCTCTAAGATGGACATTCTAGCGGCCTGTAAGAAGAGTATCACAGCAGAATCCCCTGCTAAGCTCTTCTTTGAATGAGTGTGGATACACTTTGGGATTGCACAATCCATTATCTCGGATCAGGACAGTAGGCTCCTAAGCACATTTTGGTCAAGTCTTTGGTCGATGCTGGATACCAAATCATTAAGTCCATGACTTTCCACCCCCAAATTGATGGCCAAATAGAGGTCGTAAATAGTATGAGTGTGCACATTATACACATGTACAACTCTAAGAATCCACACACATGGGATGTGTTATCGCTTTTTCTAGCACCCATAGCACAAGTGCTTCGGGAGACATAGAAAGCTTCCGAGAGACAACCTCTAGGTTGATTATAGACCAGTGCCTAGGACATCTTAAATAGAGGAGTGCATGGAAGATTATATATGGGGGCTTTTTGCTACACTCCAATTGTCACGAAGTTTAAAAAAGAGAATAAAAGGGGGCTTGGTTCAATAGCCCTTCATCAAGCTAGACTTAAGCCAATACATGAATCCAAATGTTTAGGGGGTAAATCGGGCCAACCTCAAATAGAAACGTCTATTTCTGGTGGCTGACACGAGAACATGCAGCTTAATATTGATGTTGCAATAAAGTGAAGAGGAGGAAAGGGAGGAGGGAAGTCGATGCATAGGGTTGATTGCAGTGCAAAATCCTAAGCCATGATGTTCCAGTAGAAATATGGAAGAGGGAGGAGATGAAAGAGCGGAAAGAGTGGAGTGCTAGTCAAGGTTTTGTGCCATATACCTCATGGGCATATTTGTCACCAAAAGCATAAGTAAATATGTTCACATTACAAGTACTTAAGTAAATATGTAGCTAACACATGTATTGTTGCTACTTTAGTAATGTAGGTTTTAACCCCGTATAGAAATTACCTGCATACGAATTCTAAAACATAAAATAAACAAATGCGAGAGCATAACACATAAAACAAATATACACAAAGATTTTCCCCTAGATCCCAAAATAGGGACTACCAGGTTGATTTTTCATTATATTCCTTTTAATATTACAATACATATGTATACATGTCGAAGCATCCAATACCATGGATCGAAAACCATCGTGCCCAAAAACATGTGCAAAAACCATGCACAAAACCATAAGTAGGTCCGCCCACCTGACATAGGTTCAAAAAAAAAATCCCCGGGAAAGAATATAACACAATCCAACAAGTAACAAATACACAATCATGAACAAGGGTGAAACCTGCAGCATCACCACACTATTTCAAAGAAAGAAAAACACATATGAAATGAGATTTACAAAGAGGAAAACATATTGTGCATTTCCATGATTGGAATCACAAAATGTTTTCATTAATCTTCAAAAGGAGTCACATTTACCAATCCATTTACATTCAGCAATCTACAGCTCAAGTCCCTCATGAACAAGCAATTAGAACCAAAATGGAACCAAAGAATTTCGACCCCTCGGGTGCAGAATTATGGAACGTCTATTAAGTGTTTCTTCTCCCTATTTATAAGAAGAGGGAGAGCTTTGAATTAATAGTTACAAAATATCTCAACCAAGAGTCAGTTGTCCGATTGACTAGTTGCCTCGGCTTGCGATAGCTCTACTGCCCAAGATGCTTCTCAAGGATCTAATTCCTTTCCTGAAAATACACAAAAATTATAGAATAAACAGAAATTACAGTAAAATAGAAACAAGGGAAAATGAATGATGATGGAGTAAGATGTCTTTCTATTGTTCTTGTGATGGCCCTTGATCAGGCCACATCTCTGCCATGATGCCTTTCCTGTTGTTCAGTCAGTTCTTATCGCTGTTGCCTTAGTTGTCTGACTTCTCCACTCTCCATAGTTGGTAACGATCGATTGTGTTTTCTTTTCAAAGAGAAACAACAGAGTTTGTCTAGGCAATCCTTTGCATGTATGACTGAGTGGAGCTTCACACTGAGGCATTAAGTTTTCCTGAGTTCCCATACCTTCATTTACTCTCCAAATACGTGCAACAAATCAAATTCATTTATGAGGCCATTGTTGTCCTGGGTTTCTTGTTGCAGGGGCTTCTACAGGATTAGCCCATATCGATTTGCCACTACTCCATACCTCTATTCGAAGTCTCAACTATCGACCCATCTTCCTTTAAATATTTGTACCACGCTATCAAAACATTACTGCATCGAGACTTTTATTCTATAGGATGTTACAAACAACGAGTTTTGATGCTTCTTGGGCCCCCTTTGGTTTAGTCCCTTTTAGTATTTCTTCATCATAGGACCAGAGGCTATGACCGGGTTCTTATCCATAAGTGTTTTGCGTCGGGTTTCCTTAAGTCTTCATGACCATGCGCCCTTTATCGGAGCTCATTTCTCAGCGGATCACAATCGGGGTTTTTAGTCAAGAATTTTACATTGGAGCTGCGACGTGCTTGCAATCTCTGGTTGCCTAGCCCTTGGTTCCTCGACTCTTTATGTGATCGTGGGCCAACCCCCCTTATTGGAGCCCCCTAATCGGAGGTTCACAATCAAAAATTCCTTTTTGATGCACAACACAACCGCCGATCACCCTACATGCTTAGCCCCTGGTTCTTTTAGCTCTTTATGTGACTATGGGCCAACCCCTGTATTAGAGCCCCTTGATCTCACTTTCCCATGTGCGCATTGCATTACAAAGTGCCAAAAATCCTCGATGTGACGCCATCCTACCACGTGGCCCCTTCTGAGTGGCGACACGTCACTCAAATATGCCCTCTTTAAACCTTTGAAAATTCCAGATTTGCATGCCACGTGTCTTTTGTATTGCCACGTCGTGCTGACATCAATGCCACCGTGTCTTTACCGGATCCAATAATATTCTATCAAGTGGCCTCCTGTGTAGGGACCAATCATATATATATATATATATATATATATATATATATATATATATATATATATATATATATATATATATTTTATATATATATTTTTTAATTTTTTTCTTTTTTTTAATCACAATAAAATACAACCAGAAGAGAAAAATATTGGGAATTCAAATTATTCAGCACTATCTAACACATCCCTGAATTTCATTTCACTGAACATATCATAAAATTTACATATATTTAACTAAATCCATAAAGAAATCATACAAAGAGTGTTGTAACACATATGTACTGTTCACCATAAGACGAGACTCCACTTGATTTGTCGCTAATTGTCTTCCCTTGTTGTCAATTACCTCTGAGTGTGAATGACACCATACTTGATCTGAATGCAATGAACCACCGGTTAACCTCTCAGCCTACTCCTTGGGTACTCTTCTTCCCCGCGGACCCCAAGCTGCAATGGGGTTGTACAATGGAGGAATGTAATAGCTTGTAGAGGAGAGCACTCCTTGGCTCAAGAGTCCCCTCTCTAAAGTCCTCTACCTCACTAAACTCACTATAGTTTGTAGTCATTACTCTGACATAGTCTCATCCATCCAACAATAGGGTCCCCAAAATTCCCTTCTCCTATGGCTTGCCCCTTCTTTTATAGGAGTCCTCATAGGTGACACTTGGCATTTCATGCATAATTAATTATTTTTTATAATTCAATAGTTTGATTATTCACCCACCCATGTGTCACTCTCTCATCAAGGGTTTCCAAAATTATTTACTTAAATTTTAATTTAAAACTAATATTTTCTTCACCTCAACAAGATTCCTATTTCTTCTCCTAGTTGCCTCTTGATCCCCCTTTTTATTCCTTAATTTGTGTTCATTACTAAAGTCAATTAATAAGTCAATATTTGATCCCATATCTACTCCTTAATTTAACTCAACTTCAAGTTATCTCTTAGATGGATATTCTTATGTTGGTTGTTGCCACATGGAGGTTCTCTACATTTCTCTAAAATTTAATTTATTAATCTTATTTTAATTCACCTTCTTCTTCTCTTAATTAGGTTTAACTAGTTTAGGATTAATCTTTATCTTTACATTTATGTCTCTCTTTCCCCTTTTTACCTAGTTAAACTACATAATCTACCTAATATTTTCCACCATGGGGAGGGTAGATTTTTTAAGATAAAATATTTTATTTCTTCCCATGATCCTCTTAACCCAAGTTTTATTCTTGATTTAATTACCTCGGTTTCTAACATCATTCACCCTTGATGTAAATTTACCTACTTTTCATTTCTTGATTATATTTATCAATTTATTTATTTTTAATGATTCCAAGGGTGCCAAGTTTAGTCATGCCCTTCAAGAACTTCCCTTGAAGTTCCAAGGATACCATGCCTAACAATTTATTTGTGATGCCAAGGGTGCCAAATTTGGTCGTGCCCTTCAAGAACTTCCCTTGAAGTTCCAAGGGTGCCACACCTAATAATTTATTTGTGATGCCAAGGGTGCCAAGTTGGTCGTGCCCTTCAAGAAATTCCCTTGAATTTCCAAGGGTGCCACACCAATTGCCCTTCAAGCATTCAGTGGCTACGAGAGGAAAGTATAGGTGCAACAACAAAGATCACTATAATCTCTTACATTGCCTGCTATAGTGAGACTAATGGTGTTGGGGATCAAGGAATCCATCTTGATGCATGCCCCCCGGTAAAATCCTCATGAGCGAACCAACTTTAGGACCTACCCTCATGACATTATGATCTTCAAGGCGAAGGTGTTTCAACCTAAGTCACGGCGGGAGTGCCAGTGGGTGAGATCAGTGACACTGTCCCACCCCTCCCATGCAGTTCCATCCAATTGTACAACCCCATCACCCATATGTGAGCCATTCGGCCAAGCAACTAATCTATATCTGCAACCATTAACATATCATTAGAATATAGATAAACATATATAGTAGGTTTCAAAATTGACTTAGAATTTCAAAGATAAAATAATATAAATTTTCATCAAATCAGGTGTCGTCAACTCATCATGTGCGAGTGCCTCTAGTGGTTTCCTACCATACTCAATCATAATTAGTAACAAGGTTTCTCAGTGTTAGTTATTGTCATAATAGCATTATTACCATCACCTGGTCATTCACATCATTGTTCATTGTGAACCAGAACTAATGCAAGTAGGTAACATAGGGGACATATCCATCATGGCTATCATCATCATAACATCAATGGAAGCATACATATTCATCAAAGCTATCAACATCATAACATCAAATAGATAAAAAAAAACATAACCATTTATGCCACAATCATCATAATATCAATGGAGAACATGCATAACCATTAATGTTGTCTTCATCATAATATCAATGGAGATCATACATAAACATCACAACCACTAATATCACAACCAATAAATAGAGTCATGTGTCTGGATCCTCAACCTGAGGTCCTAAAATAATAAAGTTTGGGCCTTGGGGCTAAACAAATGTTAATCTCATACCACTATCAGTTAACTAGAGCGGGGCACTACATACACCCCCTCTTAATAATAGACTTCGTCTCGAAGTTGTTGGAATAGGTAAGGAAAATGGTGACGTATCTCCTCGGTGTCCTCCCAAGTAGCTAAACTAGGACTATGATTATCTCACTGGACCTTAACTTGGTCCACTAACCATCATCTAATATGCAAAGTTCACTGGTCCAATATGCGAACTAATTCGGTGATTATTGTTCCCTTGATTGCAACCTGCAAATGACCAAAGTCAATAACATGCTAAGGATCTGAAATATAATGACGCAAAACATAAATATGAAACAAATCAGGCATAAGTGCTAAAGATGGAGGTAAGGCAAGCCTATATGCCACCAACCCTTTCCTTTCTAAGATTTCAAAAGGTTCCTCAAACCGTGGAGACAATTTTTCTCCCATTCCAAATCTTATAGAGCTTATTTTGGGGCCTTAGTCTCAGGAACACCCTATCTCCTAATTCATAACTTCGATCTACCCGATGAGAATCAACATAGCTCTTTTGTCGATCTTACGCTTCCTTTAGCCTCTCCCTGATCATAGTCATTTATTCTTCCATATCTTGCACTACTTCTGGTCCTATTAATACTCGGTCCTCTAGTCGGTCCCAACTGAGAGGTGTTCTGCAAGGTCTTCTGTATAAGAACTTAGTGACAACATTGGCTCCAACTGGGGACAATGCCTTGCTGACAAGGTGTTGAGAACATGTAGACCAATAGCCTTCACCATTGGGCATGGAGTTAAAAAATATAATGAACTTGTACAACCATAAAATCTCCATGAAACTTTGTTTGCGGGGAGTCCTTTCCTCATCAAGCTGAAGTGCAGAAAAATAAATGCTACTAACTGGAAAGTAAATGCTAAGCTAGTGAGCTTATTTATATAAAACTCCTATTTACATATAGGGCTCAATTCACCTAAGTGAGTTTAACATCCAATGGAGCTAGGCCATCATTTGTGTGCTGGACCTAATGCCTCCATGTTGCTAAAATTTAAAAATTAAAATAAGCATGCACCATGAAAAAATTTCAAATAAAAAGCTTGATGCATACTCCAAAAACAACCTATGATGTTGATCGAATAATGTGCTCATGTAATCTGCTACAAGGTCATAGAATCGACCAGAAGAATTTGTGGTTGCCTTATTTTCATGGAAAGTACATTGACCGATATCTTCTTGGTCAGGGCAGTCGCAAATATGGTTCAGCTCCTCGACTTTAGATTTTTAGAGAAAAACTGGTTGCTGGAAGCCTTCTCCCCACTTCTTGGTAAACCACTCCCTTTGAACATCCGTAATCATCTCGTCTTCCTCTAAATTATATGAGTCATAAATCAGAGGGGGTTCTTGATCTTTTTCTCCAAGTGAAGGATGTGTATTGTAAACTGGAGCCTCTTTGTTGACCTCCCGCTGGACCTCCTCTTCTTGTGCAGCTTCCCATGACTAGGATTGTTGTGACTATGCATCACTTGACTCTCCATCAAAGTCATATACATCATAGGAAGGAGAAACATCAAATTCGATCGAATAATACCTATGAGGATTTATTTGCAGCTCGATGATGTTTCCTTCTTTGCATTCTTGGTCATTTGGTGAGGCTTCTTGATGCGAGTAGATGTTTTCTTGGAGCAGAGCTCCACAAACATCTCCAGCAGGGTCATCAACCTCAGGAATATCTTCATCATTTAAATGTGTGCAACAATATTCAAACAGATCATTCGGTGGATATAATCTTTTGCAATAATGATGGAATGCTACATGAAAACATTTTAATGAAGATATGCTGCCATGAGGTATTGTTATGTACCAAATTCTAAAATCATCTTCTAAAGAGTACATGAAAAATTTCATTCATGCATATTCAGAAATAATACCCTGTTGTCCAATGCATTCAAGAAAATCTTTAAGGTGTTGGTTCTGCCTTCTATCTATGTTTCCACTAAATCTAGGAAAATAGGTATTCCATTCATGAAATGAAGGGACATGATTGGGATAACCAACAATAGAAGAAAAATTGCGTGGGGAAAATTGGTTGGCCAGGAATGTAGGAATGGCCATTTTGAAAACCCCCCTAGCTGAGTGATGTCAGTTTACAAGGTAGGGAAATTTTTCGGCTTCTTTAGCATCAGAGTGAGTATGAGGCTACCTGAAAGCCAGGATGATCAAATAGAGCTATGGATAGTGGAGTCACCAAGATGTTTACCATAAAATTGAAACAATGGAGTCACCAAGGTGAGATATCTTCAACCCATACTTCCCTTTCTCACCTAACAGAGGGAATATAAAAAAAATTCGTACCTAGGGAAAAATATTCTAATTCGTTCCCCGGAAACGGAGCCAGAAAGATGTTGTCACTTTTTCTATCACTCATAGCACAAGTGCTTTGGGAGACATAGAAAACTTCCTAGAGACAACCTTTGGGTTGATTGTAGACTAGTGCCTAGGACATTTTAAATAGAGGAGTGCATGGCAGATTATCAATGGGGGCTTTCTATTGCACTCCAATTGTCACAAAGTTTAAAAAAGAGAATAAAAGGGGGCTTGGTTCAAAATCCCTTCATCAAGGTAGACTCAAGCCAATACATGGATCCAAATGTTCAGGGGGTAAATCAGGCCAACCTTAAAGAGAAATGTTTGGTTCTGGTGGCTGACACACAGCAACAAGCATCTTAATATTGACATTGCAATAAAGTGAGCAGGAGGAAAGGGAGGAGGGAAATCGGTGAATAGGGCTGATTGCTATTCAAAATCCTAAGCCAAGATGTTGCAGCAGAAATATGGAAGAGGGAGGAGATAAAAGAGCAGAAAAAGTGGAGCGTTGGTCAAGGTTTAGTGCCATATACCTCATGGGAATAGTTGTCACCAAAAGCATAAGTAAATATGTTCACATTACAGGTACTTAAGTAAATATGTAGCTAACACAAGTATTGTTGCTACTTTAGTAAAAAATACACAATCATGAACAAGGGTGAAACCTGCAGCTTCACCACACTATTTCAAAGAAAGAAAAACACATATGAAATCAAATTTATAGAGGGGAAAACATATTGCACATTTCCATGATTGGAATCACCAAAGAGTTTCATTAATCTTCAAAAGGAGTCCCATTCACGTGTCCATTTACATTCAGCAATCTACAAGTCAAGTCCCTCATGAACATGCATTTAGAACCAAAATGGAACCAAAGAATTTCGACCCCTCGGGTGCAGAATACTGGAACCTATATTAAGTGTTTCTTCCCCCTATTTATAAGAATAAGGGGAGCTTTGAATTAACAGTTACAAAATATCTCAGCCAAGTTCCAGTTGTCCGATTGACTAGTTGCCTCGACCTACGATAACTCTGCTGCCCAAGATGCTTCTCAAGGATTTTATTCCTTTCTTGAAAATACACAAAAATTATAGAATAAACAGAAATCACAGTAAAATAGAAACAAGGGAAACTGAATAATGATGGAGGAAGATGTCCTTCTATTGTCCTTGTGAAGGCCCTTGATCAGGCCACGTCTCTTCCATGATCCCTTTCCTGTTGTTCGGTCGGTTCGTGTCGCTTTCGCCTTAGCTGCCTGACTTCTCCACTCTCTGCAATTGGTAGCCATCGATTGTGTTTGCTTGTCAAAGAGAAACAACAGAGTTTGTCTAGGTAGTCCTTTGCATTTATGAACAAGTGGAGCTTCACGTTGAGGCATTAAGTCTTCTTGAGTCCCCATACCTTCATTTACTCCCTGAAGACGTGCAGGGAAAACGTCGAATTCATTTCTGAGGCCATTATTTTCTTGAGTTTCTTTTTGCATGGGCTTCTATAGGATTAGCCCCTATCGATATACAACTACTCCATACCTTTATTCAAAGTCTCAGCTACCAACCCATCCACCTTTAAATCTTTGTACCATGCTATAGGAACCTGACTGCATCTACACTTTTATTCTAGAGGACGTTACAAACAACGAGTCCCGGTGCTTCTTAGGCCCCCTTTGGTTTAGCCCCTTTTAGTATTTATTCATCATAGGACCAGAGGCTATGACTAGGTGCTTAGCCCTAAGGTGCTAGGGCCTTTGGACTCCTTTCTAGGGAGTGTTTTTCCCTTTATAAGTGCTTTATGTCAGGTTTCCTTAATTCTTCACGACTGTGCACCCTTTATCAGAGCTCCTTTCTCGACAGATCACAATCAAGGTTTTCATTTAGGACTTTTACATTGGATATGTGACGTGCTTGCAATCTCCAATTGCGATAGTCCTTTAACGCTTGTCCCTTGGTTCCTCAACTCTTTATGTGATCACGGGTTAGCCCCCTATGGGAGCCCCCCAATCAGAGGTTCGCAATGGACAATTCCTTTTTTATGGACAACACAAACGTTGATCGTCCATTGCCAATCAACCTCTGCACTTAGCCCCTGGTTATTTTAGTTGTTTATGTGACTGTGGGCCAACCCTTGTATCGGATCCCCTTGATCGCAATTTCCCATGTGTGCACTGTGTTATAAAGTGTCGAAAATCCTCAACCTCCAATTTGCGATTGTTGATGTGACGTCATCACTGCCACGTGGCATCTCCTGAGTGGCGACACTTGTTGCCTAGATATGTCCTCTTTGGACCTTTGAAAATGCCAGATCTGCATGCCACATGTCCTCCATACTGGCATGTCCGCGCCACCGTGTCTTTGCTGGATCCAATAATATTTTACCATGTGGCCTCCTGGAAGAAAGAGAAAAAGGCTCGCCTGCCCCTAGTTTTGCGTTGATTTCCTTTGTTAATTATTTTCAACCCTTTCTCAGTGATTTACGCTTATTGACATTCTTTTCCCGTAGTTCCTTCATAGTTAAGATCGCCAACTACCGATTGTCGACATGTCTTGCGCTGCTGTGATCGCCAATCATAGATTCACCCTTGGGCCTCCAATTTATCAGAACTTTAATGCGTGATGCACTGATAAGCCATGATGTCATGAGCTCGATTGTCAATTTCCCTAGACCCCCAACTACTGATATGCGATGCCGCTTGATCCTTCTGATATGAGAGTTACGATATCTGCGATCGCTCTGCTGCTAGTCCTCTGTCATTCGCGATCCCTGATATGTGGGATCACTAGAACCTATGATATCGGTGATCGCTGATGGCTGGTTTGCTTTGTCCTCCCCTACTACTGCTTTTTGAAAACTTCGATTCTGATTTGCGATATGCTCTCGGACATACGATCTGTAATTCTTTCCTACTTTCAAAGGTGATAAAACCCCCATCTTTAACATGCCATATCTTCTGATTCCAGGGTCCATTTGAGGAGTTCCATATAACGTTGGAAATCTTATTCTGAGAAATATCCAACAAAGAGGGTCCAATTTAGCCTTGAGAGGTTCTATGTCTTGATAGAAGGCTTCAAACTTCACTGTTGTTTTTCCATTTGGACAACTAAAAACACATTTTGTTGTGAGTGACAACAGGATGAAAGACTCTCCTATGTCTAACACAACTACAACATAGATCTCCATATCTTAACTGGCCATAGCCCCTTTTATATGGGGTTGGGATTCCAACCACAATGTCCCATTGATGTGGTCATACCATTTGCAGCTATTCAAGTAGATTCGGATCATGTTCAGTCCGATATGACAAGCTAAAAGCTTCATTAAGCATGTTCATCACATCCGCCAGCAGTTCCATGACATATTGGAAAGAACCAATGCTAAGTACAAGCAACATCATAATCAACATTGGGTGCCACACAAGTTCCAGGTGGACAACAAAGTTTGGTTACATTTGTAGAAGGAGCGCCTCAATGGACCCCACTACAAGCTTTTCCCGCTCTATTATGGGTCTTACACCATGACTAACATTGTAGGGGACAATTCTTTCGATATCAACATTCCACCATTCCTTGGCCTACATCTAGTGTTCAATGTCGAACACCTTCGACCATACTTTCCACCATTACTTGACACATCAGAAATTGCAAAACAACTCACACCAATAGAGTTAAGTCCACATTGCATGGAACATGCCACAACCAATTAGATGATGGACTCACAGACCAAAAACACTTGTTAATAAAAGAACCAACTATATTGGGTTGTCAAAATTGGCCAACTCTTGCACCAAGGCAAGTGGCTCACCAGGGACCAAGTTCAACAAAAGTTTCTCCATCTCATGGAGGCATTCAATGCAATGGAGAACATTACTTCCTAAGGGACCAGGATTGATCTAGGTGGATATTGGTGGCCACCTACCTATTCCACTTGGACCCCCAATATTATTTCTTTCAATTTTTCAATTTCCTTAATTGTAGCACAATTTACTATTTTCGGCAATTTTCCGGGTCCTAAACTTCTAGATCCATTTTGAGGTATTGTAGTCGCAGTCGAAAATTGTAGTCCTCGAATATATCTTCCTAATGAGGTATTGTGCACATCAAATGGAGATCGTATGCCAAAGTTACGACACTGGGAATTTGATGTACTAATTTACGAAACAGAGCTCATAGTTGTGGCACTTCATCTCCTAGGGTTAGGTTTTTGGATGTTTAGGGCTTTCCATTGTTTATGAATAATAAATAGGCCTTTGAGCCTCGTTGTAATATAGTTCAAATGCATGTAGCCACCACATCTCTTCTCAGATATAAGCTACCATTGCCCAAGCTAATTTATTTCCATTTTGTATGTAAGCATATTTCAGTTCTTTGATATTAATGAAATGAAGTGTTATTTTTGTTGCAACTATGTATTTATGGTTATATATGTATTTTTTGTGTTCATATTTAAGTTCATATCATTGGTATCAGAGTGTTCTATACTTTCTTTGTTTTTCTTTGCATGTCGTCAACAAGGTCAGTGTATAAAGAGTCAGGGCTCGAACTGGTTGAACCTTTGCAAGACCAACCTCGCAAACATCGACGACCTCCCATGGCAGAAGAAAAGAAAGACGAGGGGGTAGGAGATCCTTTCAAAATATTTTTTGAAGAATACCCCAAGCTACAAAGGAAAGTGATGATGGACAAATATGCCCAGATCCTTCGGTGCCTACCCACATGTGACACATCTCCTTCTAGTAGCCACTCTCAAAGAGCCACACTCTTTAAGGTAAAATTTAACCTTGATATCCCCATATTTGAAGTGCAGATAGATGCGGATGTTGTAGATAATGGTTAAATCTACTAGAAGGATATTTTTTGGTTCATGATTTTTCCAACCAGGAAAATATTACCTTTTCACTTCTCAAAGATGCCCCCCATGTCAAGGACTCATGGGAAACCTACTATGAGAAGAGGGACGAGAGTGCACCCTCACTATTTTCAACTGTACACACTTGGAATTCTTTACGGGATGCCATCAAGGAGCAGTATTATCCTGTTGGGAGCTACGAGAATAAATACATCAAGTGGACCATGCTGCGGCAGGGAAGGGACCAAGATGTGCCAAAGTTCACAAATGTTTTCCATACCCTTCGCACGAAGTTGGGTATCAAGGATTATGAGCGACATTTGATGCTCAAGTATTGCGACTGTCTACACAAGTACATCCAGGACGAGATGGAGTACCTAGACATCTCCTAGCTCAGCACAGCCTATCGATACGTTGTCAAGATTGAGCATAAATTTAAATAGAAGAAGTGAGACTTTAGTTTTTTGAATCTGAAGCAAGGGAAAGGTGCCCCCAAACCACATAGAAAAAGGACAAAGCCAAGGTGGGGCAACCTAGGGCCAAAAGCAAAGAAAAACACCAGAAGATAAAGAAGGACAAGGGAAAATGGTGTGATTTCCATAAGATCTGCACTCAGAACACAAGTGGGTGTCGGGCCAAGCAATCACTAGTGGCTAAGATGAAGACAAGATCTCTGTGTTAGCCAATAGTGTCGCCTTCCTTACAACATCAAGCCCTTTGTGGATGAGGTATTGTGTGATGTTGCTCATCTTGAAGTTTGTGATGTATTAGTAGCACAACCATACTTTTGGAATCAGTATGTTGTGTATGATTCCTTGCCTCACTGTTATTATTACTTTGGGCAATAAGTTGTACAAGATACCAGAGGTAGCACCGCCTACCACCATCTCTTTGATCACTGCAAAGCAATGTAGTAAGATCATTTTCCAAACCAGGAAATTTGTTTTTTTTTTTTATGATTCACCCTTAGGGAAAGAAGAATGTTGTGTCCACAACCTATAGACAGGGCTCCTTTGCATGGAAACAGCGCATGGACAAGGTCATGGTGTGAGAATTCCACAACTGGAATCCCTACTGCAGCAAACTGATTTTAATTTTCCTACTTGTTAATCCATACAAGATATTTACTGTGTATTATGGTAAATATTGAAGTAAATACTACTGCAACCTTCACTTAACTAAATTACAAGCGGAAACAAGAGACTGAGCAAGAAATAAAATACAACACAATGGACACCGTTATTTTTGGACAAATATCCCCGGAAAAAACTAATGCGAAAAAACTGGTGTAGTAGTTCTCAGGTTTATTATTATTAAGTAGTAGAAAATTCTGAATACATCTCTGAATACCTCTCAGGTTATTCAGTTACAAAGAGAGAAATACTAGTAGAAATATTATAGAGATTACCTCACACTTTCACTGGAAACCCTGGTTGATCCAACCCCAGAATGATTGCCCCCAACTTTTCTGGTTGCCTCTGCGTTGTCTTTGCGTAGTATCTGCGTCAACCCAACGTCAAGCTCTTTGGGGACAATATCAATCCTCTCGCTGGCCAATTTGCTACTCAGGAGATTCAATTTCTTCCTTTCGGTCTCACACCCTGGCTCCTGGCTTCTGAAACTCGAATTCCATTTGAAAATTTCAGATTACCTCTTGGCTTCTATGCTACCTCTGCGTGGCTCTGCATCAGCCCCTCTGGCTCAGCACTGCCACTGCTGGATTACTCTCTGCCTCTCTCTGCTGATAATTCTCTAGCTAAGAAAATCAATCTCTCTCTGGATTCTATCCTTGCCCATCAACTGCAAGAAATCTCCTCAATCAAATTCCCTCTTAAGAACTTCTCACTTCAGAAATTCGATCTCTTGATCTCTTGGTGTGTTTTCCAAATGACCCTAAAGTCCCTTCTTCTATATTTCTATTGGACAACCAACTACCTAGATTAACTCCTAATTAAAGGCTTGGTTCGTTTTGACTTTGTCAGGCCAAGCAGTAACTCCATAAGGAAAAAATGATTAAACTGTTTTATTCCATCAGGTAGGTCTTCATTATATACATGAGGAAGAGACTGTTCAGTTCATTTCCCGATGACTGTTCATATTTCCTATTTATCTATTTACATAAATTCACCCAATCACAAGGATTAGGTGTCAACATTCCCCCCCTTAATCTGAAGGGATGTTGGTGATTCCAAGCATCATTCTGAATCGTTCAAGCTTTTCTCTTCCAAGCGCTTTGGTGAAGATGTCTGTAATTTGCACATTTGTGGAACAATGACAGAGATGGATTGTTTTGGCCTCAACATGGTGTCAAATCAGATGATATTTAGTATTGATGTGCTTTGTTCGATCATGGAACTTTGGGTTCTTGGCCAAATTTATTGCAGAGGTATTGTCAATCATAAGTGGAGTTGATTGTACTTGTTTTACCTGCAAATCTTCAAGAATTTTCCTGAGCCACACAATTTCTTTTGTTGCTTCAGCTGCTGCCACGTATTCTGCTTCTGTTGTAGAATCTGCTGGAACTGATTGTTTGCGTGATCTCCAGGAGACAGTTCCTGATCCAAGACTCATAGCATATCCTGAAGTTGATACCCCAGTTTCTTTGTCTCCATCGAAGTCTAAATCAGAGTATCTAATTAAACTGAAGTCGTCCACCTGTGTATACTTGATTCCAAAGTCTTGAGTTCCCTTCAAGTACCTTAGAACTCTTTTTGCAGCAAACCAATGTCCCTCACAAGGCTTTTTCATAAACCTGGAGAGGATTCCAACAGCAAACAAAATGTCTATTTTGGTAGTAGTTAGGTAGTTGAGACTTCCTACAAGCTGTCTATACTTTGTTGCATCCTAAAATTATTTTCCTTCAATAGATGTAAGCATTAAGTTTTGTTCCATTGGAGTAGTAAGAGGATTGCACCCTATCATGCCAAACCTGTTCAACAGATCTCCAATGTATTTCTTTTGATAAAGAAATATGGACTTTGGATGTTGGGTTACTTCAATGCCAAGATAGTAATGAACATAGCCAAAATTAGTCATGTCAAAACTTTTCCCCAATTCCTTCTTTATGGATGCAATGTAGCTTTCATTTTTCCCTGTCATCAAAAGATCATCTACATATACCACAAGATATACAACTATTTTTCCAACTTTCTTGACAAATAAGTTGCATCATCAAGATCAAAATGATTGAAGTTGAGTTTCAGAAGATGCTCAGTTAGCTTTTCATACCAGGCTCGTGGTGCTTGTTTGAGGCCATACAAGGACTTCACAAGTTTGCATACTTTATGTTCATGTCCTTTCACAGCAAATCCTTCAGGCTGGGTCATAAAAACATTTTCTTTTAGATCTCCATTCAAGAAGGCAGTTTTTACATCCATTTGATGGACTTTCCAACCGTTCTGAGCTGCCAGTGCAAAGAGTGTCCGGATGGTGGCCCATTTTGCTGTGGGGACAAAAGTTTCCTCATAATCGACCCCTTCCTTTTGTGCAAAACCTTTTGCCACAAGC
>APFE031195649.1:69423-97793 GCA_000404065.3 Pinus taeda | reverse complement strand
CTCCAATGTTACATTGTGCCACAACATAGTGAGCGGATTCAGGTGCTTTACCTTTGTCTATATCATCAGTTTTACCTTTCTGTTAGTTTCTTTTCTATTCAATTTTGTCCCATGGTAGCTTGCATGTAGAGGCATCATGTCATCCATTTCTTTTGCAGCGAATGCAGTGCAAATCTGCCTTTTCTCCTTGAGAATGTCTGCCCCCCTACCTATGAAATATCTTCCTCTTTCTCTTCGACCACCTCTTCCTCTTGTAGAATCTTGAGCAGGATGCTTTTCTTTACGAGCAAGGCACATAGCCTCTTCAGAAGATTCAGGGGTTGTCTTCTTTCCAAAATCTTTCTCTCTTTCAGCAAACTTTTTCACAAGAGAGTCAAAGGTTATATCTTTGAGATTTCCATTTGCTTGCAATGACTCAAGATAATTGGAGTAAGTAGGATAAAGTGCCTTGAGAAAAACGATAAGAGGAATATCCAATTCAACCTTAGTGGACTTGATATCATGCATTATAGACTTTACTTCAGATGCAAGAGCAAGAGGATCATTATTTTGCAGTTCAAGAGTGAAGAGTTTAATCATGAGTTGAACAACTTCGAGTGCAGAATGTGAGTCATAGAGTTCTTTCAACTTTTGTAAGGCTTCAAAGGCAGTTGAATATGAAAATATGGCGAGTCACCTCTTCATTTATAGATGCTATGATTAATGCATAAGCTTTGCTATTCTTGTTTTCCCAAATGACAAGCTCTTTATCTGAGGTAGGTTGTACTGGCTCATTGTCTCCGTCTCCGACACACACTCCTTTCCACAACTCATTGAAAATGAGGGTGTGTTTTATCATCCGGAATCATTCAGGATAGTTCTCCTTGCCAGTGAGAACTATTCCCACCATGGATATGATTGAATGCATACTGTAGCAAAAAAAACTTCTACTGCAAAACTTTTACTCTTAATGGAAAAAAAATATAGTTCTGATGTGACTGGACAACAAACTCAAATTTCAATTCACATTCATCTGCACAATGTTAAAGTATAGAATATGGTAGTATACTAAGTCCAAAAAAATACCCTCAACAGCATAAAGCGCTGCGTCCACTAAAAGGCCGAAGAACGTACTCCAGACGTATTTGGACTCTCAATATCACAAGTTACAAACCCTCTTAGAAATATATGAAGTCATCCCTTTGTCCATATCCATGCGGTTATACTTAAAATTAACCAAAAAATGTTGGTTTTCAAATAAGACTTTACTAGTCGATTTTCAATTGTTGACTGTGCTAAAACTAGTCTATTAACGTTTTTTTTTTCAAACTTCTCATTACGGTTGAATGGGATTTGACCTGGTTGGGCTGCAACAATGGGGGCAGACACGGTTGCTCAGCCTCATAGAAGCAAGTTAGCAGGCTTTACGACCGAGCTGTGGAGGCCCGGGCTCGAATCCCTGGGCCCGAAAAGGAAGAATAGGACATCGGCAGAAGCACTTCTGCCTCCTCCCGACTTCGACTTGATGGTTTATCTGCGGGGATGGTCGGTCAGGAAGAAACAAAAGCTGGTAAACGTGGACGTCGTGGAGAGCATGAGACGGATTGCCATTCAAGAAATGAACAAGAAGAATTGTGAAATAGATGGACTGAACGAGCAGCTGGAAGAAGACTGCAAGGCGATGGAGAAACAAAATCGCCGAAGAGTAGAATCATAGGACCTTCAAAAAAAATTTAATGCACATGGACAGTATGGACAGCATGGACAGCGCTGGACAGGGGGACAGTATGGATAGCGCTGGATAGTGGGGTAGCTACCATGTCAGGAGCAGCTAATTATATGGAGGAGCAGCTCAGCTATATGGAGAGAAAACTAGGGAGTTATAAGGGACATAAGAGCTAAAAAGGAGTTGGCTCTGATACCATGTCAGGCCAGGCAGTAACTCCATAAGGAAAAAATGATTCAACTGTTTTATTCCATCAGGTAGGTCTTCATTATATACATGAGGGAGAGATTGTTCAGTTCGTCTCCCGATGACTGTTCATATTTCCTATTTATCTATTTACATAAATTCACCCAATCACAAGGATTAGGTGTCAACAGACTTGATATCTATCTTTTTCTAGAAGTTACACCCATAATTAGATTAATACCCATTAATATTTTAATTTTCCTAAGTTTAGACTTAGGAAATCCATTAAAAATACTAATTATTGTAATAAAATCGCCTCTAGGTGGAATTTCCCAAAACGGTTTCTAGATTCTTTGAAACGCATGTGCCCAAGCCTCCCTGCAAAATTTGAGGCCTAGAGAACATCCGATGCTACCCCAAATCAACAGTCCCTCTTAGTAAGGAATGTGCTCTAGCAATATATTGTTGCAGCGCACTGCTTTGATTCTGAAGCATCGTCCTCTGTGCTGCTAATGTCTGACATGTTGTCCACTAACTATTGCAATGTTGTTGTAGTTGTACTACTATCTTTGACTCTGCCATTGCCAATCCTACATTTGTACAACAACTCCCTCTCAGGTGTTGCATCTGTTATGCTGCTAGCACTACCACTGCTAACACTGCATCCGCTCTGCAACTCAATTGTTGAGAGAAGCAACTGAAAAACATCCAAAATTACTTAACTAACTGTGTTCAGTATAACACCACATGAATGTTGGAACTAGTTACTTCTAGTCTCTGCGTTGATCCTCCGAATCTACTGCACTTTTGCTGACCTCTCATCTGTGCCATATGCACTACTGCTAACCCTATTATGCGTTGTTCAGTCTCTGGCAGTCGTAGCCACTATAACTATCTCCCCAACACTCCTTGGCACCATCCAACACTAGTCCATACTGCTACTACAAAACTGGGCTCCATAGCAAGGTATTGATCCAAGAGGTGCACTCCTCAAGGATTCTGCCCATCTGTATCTCTTTTGAACTACAACTCCAAATTAGCCCACCTCCCTCCTAGAGGTATCTCGCTTGTCATGGCGAACTCCTCTTCTTCGATCTTCATGGCTGCAACTTTAGGATCATGCTTCTCATCCTTGTCCTTTTTCTTCAAAGGACATTGGGATGCATAGTGGCCCATCTCGCCACATCTAAAACACTTCATCTTGGAGACGTCCTTCTTTCATCTTTGTTTCTGTTGTTGCCCCTTCGATGTGAGGGCTACATTATCGTCATCCTCCTTAGGATTTGACCCACTATTGTTGCTGCTTCTATCAAGTTTGACCTTGACCAAGTCTCTCCTCAGCTCCTCTTGTTTTAAATATGCCCACATCTCATCCCAATTAGGAAATGCTTCTCTGCGCAAGATACTCTAGACAAAGACTTGCCACTCATCTGAGACAGAATTGAGGGCTAGTACAACTAACTCTGAATCCTGAGGCATATGCACCGCAGCAGACAACTCATCACAGGTTTTCCTAAGCTTCGTGAGGAATGGATCCAAACGCTATCCCTTCTGCATCTGAGCAGATCTCAACTTCTGCTCTAAGTACATCTTTCATTGCTCAGAAGATCCCTAATATATCATGGCCAAGGCATCCCACATCTACTTAGCAATCCCTTTGCTAGCAACGTGACACACCAAGTGATCCTTGAATCCATGAAGGATCATCCTCTTGGCCTTTTCCATTTCAGCTTTGTACTTCTTCAACGGATCTTCATCTGCATGATCAACCACCATGATGTCAATGTACGTCTTGAGGGTATGCTCATCTAGAAGGAAAGGCATTCTAGCCTTCCATATGACGTAGTTGGATGCTCCATCCAACCTGTCCTGATCCCTCAAGCCATTGATTTCCATATCTTCCAAAAATGTAGAAAATCCCCTCTATGCTTCTCACTACTGCTGCTGAGCCAATGAAAAAAAAACTTCTCAGCGAGAAGTTTGCTGAGGAAAAGTTTTCTCAAGGTGTTGAACTTCTCTCCTTTAACGTTTTTCAGCCCAACAAACTACATGCTGCAAATATGTGTCCCACCAAATCTCTCACGTTGAGGCCTCAGTGTTGTTCCCTCTGACCCTGCAAAAATTTGAACTGGAAGTCCTTCTCTCCATCGACTCACTCAGAGAGAGACTACCTCAAAAATTTGCACTCCCGGCTTGGAACTATGTCAGCCCTCTGGGGTTTCATACTGCTGCCTCCTGGATATTTTTCAAACTCCCTTCTTCTGCTCAACGCTAGGTCTCCTGGTTCTTCTCCTCTTGCTTCACCTACAGCTTTGATACCAAGTGAGAATTCCACAACCAAAATCCCTACTGCAGCAAACTAATGTTACTTCTCCTACTTGTTAATCCATACAAGTTATTTATTGCGTTCTATGGTAAATATCGAAGTAAATACTACTGCAGAATTCACTTAATTAAATTATAAGCAGAAACAGAGACTGAGCGAGAAATAAAATAAAACACAATGGATATCGTTGTTTTTGAACAAATGTCCTCGGAATAACCCAATGCAGTAAAACCGATGAATAAGTTCTGAGGATTTAATATTATTAAGCATTAACAAATTATGAATACATCTCTGAATGCCTCTTAGATTATTTAGTTAAAGAGATAGAAATACTAGTAGAAATATTTGTGACATTACCTTACACTATCACTGGAAATCTTGGTTGATCCAACCCCAGAATGATTGCGCCTGACATTTTTGGCTGCCTCTGCGTTGTATCTACCTCAGCCCAGCATCAAGCTCTCTCGAGACAATGTCAATCCTCTAGCTGGTCGATTTGCTACCCAATAGATTCGATTTTTGCCTTCCGGTCTCACACCCTGCTCCCAACTTCTGAAACTCGAATTCCCTCTGCAAATTTCGGGCTTCCTCTTGGCTTATGCGTTGCCTCTGCATGGCTCTGCGTCAGCCCTTCTCACTCAGTGCTGCCACTGCTAGATTACTCTTTGCCTCTCTCTATTGATGACTCTCCGGCAGAGAAAATAACTCTCTCTCTCTAGATGATATCCCTGCCCCCAATTACAAGAAATATCCTCAATCGAATTCCCTCCTGAGAACTTCTCACTTCAGAAATTCGATCTCTTGATCTCTCGGTGTGTTTTCCAAATGACCCTCGAGCCCCTTCTTATATATTTATATTGGACAACCAACGACCTAGATTAACTCTCAATCAAAGGTTCAGATCATTTTGACTTGATATCTGTCTTTTTCTAGAAGTTACACCAGCAATTAGATTAATACCCATTAATATTTTAATTTTCCTAAGTTTAGACTTAGGAACTCCATTAAAATATTAATAATTTTAATAAAATCTCCTCTAGGTATAATTTTCCAAAACGGTTTTTGGGTTCTTTTGAATGCATGTGCCCAAGGCTCCCTACAAAATTTGAGGCCTAGAGCACATCCAATGCTACCCCAAATCAACACATGGAGGAGTATAGGGACATCTTCACCTCACCCATAGGGGTACTTCTATACTGTCAGGTCAAGCACTCCATCGATATGACCCCAGGCGTGCCACTAACAAATGGACCAATTTGTCGATGCTATGTTATGAAGAATGATGAAATCAAGAGGTAGATTAAAGAGATGTTGCAGAAAGGGCTTATCAGGCCAAGTTCATCACTATGTAGGAGCCCGATCATGTTGGTACAGAAGAAGGATGGGACCTGGAGACTCTGTATTGACTATCGCATGTTGAACAATATCATTGTCCACAATAGGGATCCAATCCCACAGATTAATGACCTTCTGGATCAGCTCAAGGGGGGCAAATATTTCATCGAGGTTGACTTCAAGTCTGATTATCACTAGGTACCAATTGAACCCTTTGATGTGTGGAAGATTACCTTCAAATCCAAGGAGGGCCTTTTCGAATGGTTGGTCATACCTTTCGGGTTGATGAATTCCCCCCAACCTTCATAAGGCTGATGTATGACATCTTGCGACCCTTCACCAACTCCTTCATAGTGGTGTCTTTGGATGACATCCTAATATTTAGACAAATTTGGGAAGAGCACCTCCAACGTATTCGATAGGTCCTCAAAACCCTGCTACAACATAAGTTGTGTGCAAATTTGGATAAATGCCATTTTGGTATGACCCGGGTTCAATATCTGGGGTACATCATTAATGAGTGAGGTGTGCATGTGGACCCAACCAAGATGCAAGTCATACAAGATTGGCCAACCCCAACCACTCTAACATAGCTCTACAACTTTCTGGGTCTTGCCAATTTCTACTGTAGGTTTGTGTTGGGATTCTCTCATATCACTTGGCCTTTAAGTCAACTCACCAAGGGCGGAGCGAAAGAAAATATATTTTGGTATGAATCCCAACAGAAGGTGTTTTCTGAGTTGAAGCATCGCCTATGCTCTACATCAGTCCTCACATTACTAGACCTGCAACAATCATTTGAGATTGAGATAGATGCCTTTGACTATGTTATTAATGCATTTCTTACTCAGCAGGGGCATCCAGTGGCATTTCATAGTGAGACACGTCCAGACATAGTCTGAAAGTATCCCACATATGACAAAGAGATTTATTCCATTGTGCAGGCCTACCGATAATGGAAGCATTTCATTCTGGAGAAGGAAACAGTCATCCACACAAACCACCGACCTCTACAGTTCATACAGACACAAGGGAAGTTGCAGAATGATTGCCATCAGAAATGGTCAACATACCCACAACAGTTCCATTTAAACATTAAGTACAAGAAGGGAAGGACCAATAATGTTGCAAACTACCTCAAGCGACCGTCGGTCATGGTGTTGATCACTGTGCTCAACTCTTATGGGCACAAGACTTCGAGGTGACCGCATCTTTACAAGAGCGATCTAGAATTTGACAATACATACCAGACACTCCTGGAAGGAAAACAAGTTCCAAATTTTCACCTCCAAGATACATTGTTATGCCACCTGGGACACATCTGTGTTCCTTCAAATGAGCGTGCCAAGATTATTTGGGAGGCACATTACAGTCGGGTCTTTGGACATTTCAGAGTACAAAAATTAATGGCAGTGTTGCAGAAGTATTTTTATTGGTTGAACCTTCAACAGGATGTTGGGAAGTACATCATATCCTGCACTACCTACTCCTAGTCGACCTTGGGAATCCATCTCCATGGATTACATGTCAACCCTTCCTTCTACTAAGCATAGCAACAACTGTGCTTTTGTGGTCATCGACATATTCTCTAAGATGACCATTCTAACGACCTACAATAAGAGTATCACAACAGAACCCACTACTAAGTTCTTCTTTGAACAAGTGTAGATACACTTTTGGATCCCAAAGTCCATTATCTCAAATCGGGACAACAAGTTCCTAAGCACATTTTGGTCTAGTCTCTAGTCAATGTTGAATACCAAGCTCACTAAGTCCACGACTTTCCACCCCCAAACAGATGGCCAAAGAAAGGTCTTCAACAAGATGATCATGCACATTCTACACATGTACAACTCGAAGCATCCATGCACATGGGATGAAAGCATCCCCTATGTCCAACACAACTACAACAGAGCTCTCCATAGCTCAATTGGACATATCCCCTTTCAGTTGGGGTTGGGATTCCAACCACTATGTCCCATTGATGTCGCCATACCATTTGCATCTACTCAGGAAAATTCGGCTCATGTCCAATTTGAAGGTGACGAGGCTAACAAATTCAATGAGCGCATTCACCACATCTGCCAACACATCCATGACATATTGGACAGAGCCAATGCAAAATACAAGCACCGTCATGATCAACATCGGGTGCCAAACAAGTTCCATGTAAGCGACAAAGTTTGGTTACATTTGCAGAAAGAGTGCCTCACTAGGCCCCACCACAAGCTTTGTCCACTCCAATATGGGCCTTACACCATCACTAAGTTTGTAGGGAACAATGCATTCGAGTTCATCATTCCACCATTCATTGGCCTTCACCCAATGTTCAATGTAGACCACCTTCGACCATACTTTCCACCATTACTGGACACATCAGACAATGCAGAACAACTCCCACCAATATAGTTAAACCCAGACTGCATGGAACATGCCACAACTAATCAGATCATGGAAACATAGGTCAAGAACACTTGCCAATAGAAGATCCATTTGTATCAGGTTGTCAAATTTGGCCAACTCCTACACTAAGGCAAGTGGCTCACCAGGGACCAAGTTCAACAGAAGTTTCCCCATCTCATGGAGGCAATCAACGCAATGGAGACCATTGCTTCCTAAGGGGGGAGGACTATTCGAGGTGGATATTGGTGGCCACCCAATTATTCCACTTGGACCCCCACCACTGTTTGTTTCAGTTTTTCAGTTTCCTTAATTGTAGCACAATTTACTATTTTTGACACTTTCAGGTCTTGAACTTCCAGAGATGTTTTGAGGCCATAAACGACGTTTTTTTGGAAAACGGACAAACATTAAAATATGACTCATGTTTGCAGTCAAAAATTGTAGTCCTTGGATATATATTCCTAACAAGGTATTGTGTATTTCAAATGGAGATCGTATGCCAAAATTACAACCCTGGCAAGTTGATGTACCAATTTACCCAAACGAGGCCCACAGTTTCAGCGCTTCATCTCCAAGGGTTAGGTTTTTGGATGTTTACAATTTTCCATTGTTTATCACTAATAAATAGGTCTTTGAACCTCATTGTAAAACAATTTAGAGGCATGTAGCTGCCACATCTCTTTTTAGAGATAATCTACCGTCATCTGAGCTAGTATATTTCCATTTCATATGTAAGCATATTTCAATTCTTTGATATTAATGAAGTGAAGTTCTATTTCTGTTGCAACTCTATATTTATGGTTATATCTGTATTTTTTTGTATTCTTGTTTAATTTCGGATGAGTGGTATCAGAGCGGTCTTCTCTTTCTCTATTTTTCTTAGCATATCCCCAATGAGGTCAGGGTATAAGGAGTTAGGGTTCGAACTGGTTGAACTTTTACAAGACTAGCCTCACAAACCACGATGGCCTCCCATGGAAGAAGAAAAGAAATACGAGGGGGGAGGAGATTTTTTCAAAACATTGCTTGAAGAAACCCTCAAGCGATAAAGGAATGCGATGATGGACACATTTTCCTAGGTCCTTCGGCGACTACCCACAAGTGACACATTTCTTTCTAACAGCCACTTTGGAAGCACCACACCCTTTAAGGTACAAGTTAACTTTGATATCCTGATATTTGAAGGTCACATAGATGTGGATGTCATAGATAAATGGTTAAATCTTCTAGAATGATACTTTTCAGGTCATCATTTTTCCAACTGGGAAAATATTACTTTTGCACTCTTCAAATTTGCCCCCCACGTCAAGGACTGGTGGGAAATCTACTGTGAGAATAGGGACAAGAGTGCACCCTCACTATTTTCAGTTGCACCCACTTGGAATTATTTTCGAGATGCCATGGAGCAATATTATCCTGTTGAGAGCTACGAGGATAAATACATAAAGTGGACCATGCTGCAGTAGGGAAGGGAAGGGACCAAGACATGTCGAAGTTCACAAATAGTTTCCATACCCTTCACACGAAGTTGGGTATCAAAAATTTTGAGCGACTTTTGGTACTCAAGTGTTGCAGTTGTATACGCAAGTACATCTAAGACGAGATGGAGCTCCTGGAAATCTCCTTGCTCAGCATGACCTATCGATATGTAGTCAAGATCGAGCATAAATTAAAAAAAAAAAAAAAGAGAGACTTTGGATCTGCGAATCTGAAGCAAGGGAAAGGCGCCCCCAAACCGCAGAGCAAAGGACAAAGCCAAGATGTGGAAATCTAAGAAAATTGCTGAAGCACAAGCCAAAAACAATACCACGAAGACACAAGGACACGAGAAAATGGTGTGACTTCCATAAGAGACCCACTCACAATGCAAGTGAGTGTCGGGCCAAAGAGTCACTGGTGGCCAAGCTGAAAATTTCTGAATCAAATACATGTTCCAACTTTGAGTCATAACCCAACAAGGGGAATGACAAAGAGAATCATATTAATGACGTGGAGCCCAATGCCACTCTTGCCACCACCAAGATCCAAAAAAATGAACCCAAAGATCCAGAGGAGGGGGAACGCCTCTTCTACTCATAGATGTGGGTGAAGGGTTCTCCAATGGATTTCATTGTCGATAATGGAAGCCAAAAGAACCTTATTTCAGAAAAGGTTGTGAAGTGGCTAGGCCTACCAAACATAGCACACTCGCACCCATACACCATCAGGGCACTTTACCAAGGACAAGATCTCTATGTTAGACATCAGTGTCGCCTTCCCTACAACATCAAGCCCTTCACTGATTAGGTACTATGTGATGTTTCTCCTCTTGAATTTTGTGACGTATTATTAGGACAACCATACTTGTGGAAGCAGCATGTTGTGTATGATTCTAGGCCTCGCACTGTTATTATTACTTTGGGAAATAAGTCGTACAGGATACCAAAGGTAGCATCGCCTACCACCATATCTTTGATCACTACGAAACAATGCAGTAAGATCATTTCCCATATTGAGAAATTTGTTTTCCTTATGATTCGCCCTTAGGGAAAGAAGAAGATTATGGTAATGGCCTCAAGACAAGGCTCCTCCGCAGGACATCAGCAGATGGACAAGGTAATGGAGGAGTACATGAACACTTTCACCTCACCCACATGGGTGCCTCTACACTATCAGGTCAAGCACTCTATCAATCTAACCCTGGACACATCACTACCCAATGGACCAATCTATTGACACTCTGTTTTGGAGAACGATGAAATCAAGAGGCAGATTCAAATGTTGTTGCAGAAAGGCCACATCAAGCCAAGTTCATCACTTTGTGGGATCTTGATCGTGTTGGTACAAATGAATGATGCGACCTAGAGACTCTGTAATGACTATCGGGCACTGAAGAAAATCATTGTCTGGAATCGGTATCTAATCCCACAGATTGATGACCTTCTGGACCAGTTCAAGGGCACCAAATATTTCAACAAGATTGACTTGAAGTCCAGTTATAACCAAGTACCAATTGAACCCTTTGATGTGTGGACGTTTGCCTTCAAATCCAAGGAGGGTATTTTTCGAATGGTTGGTCATGCCTTTCAGGTTGGTGAATTCCCTCGCAACCTTCATGAGGTTGATGGAAAACATCTTGTTACCCTTTACTAACTCATTCGTGGTGGTGTATTTGGATGACATCTTGATATTTTTCCGAATTTAGGAATAACACCTCCACCATATTCGCCCAGTCCTCCAAACCCTGCGACAACACAAGTTGTGTGCCAATTTGGCGAAATGCACTTTTGGTATGACCCAGGTTCAATATCTGGGGTACATCATTGATGAGTGGGGTGTGCATCTGGACCCAACCAAGATACAAGTCATTCAGGATTAGCTAGCCTCAACTACTGTAACAAAGCTCCACAAATTTCTAGGTCTTATTAATTTCTACCACAAGTTTGTGTTGGGGTTCTCTCATATCACTTAGTATTTAAGTCAAGTCACCAAGGGATGAGCGAAAGAAAATTAATTTTGGTCTAAATCCCAACAAAAGGTGTTTGTTGAGTTTAAGCATCGCCTCTTCTCTACACCAGTGCTCACATTACTAGACTTGTAGCAACCATTTGAAATTGAGAAAGATGCCTTCGACTATGCTATTGGTGTAGTGCTTACTTAGCAGGGGCATCCAGTGTCATATCATAGTGAGACACTTTCAGACACAGTCTGAAAGTATCCCACCAATGACAAAAACATGTATTCCATTGTGCAGGTCTGCCGACAATGGAAGCATTACATTATGGGGAAGGAAATGGTCATCCACACAGACCACCGACCCCTGCAGTTCATACAAACACAAGGGAAGTTGCAAAATGATCGTCATCAGAAATGATCCACATACCTGCAACAATTCCATTTGAACATTAAGTACAAGAAGGGAAGCACCAACAATGTTGCACTCCTCCTCAACTGACCACCGGTCATGGTGTTGATCATTGTGCTCAACTCTTGTGGGCACGAGATTTCGGGGTGACCACATTTTAAGAGATTGATCCATAATTTGGTAACACATACCAAAGGTTCCTAGAAGGTAAGCAAGTTCCAAATTTTCACCTCTAGGATGCACTCTTATGCCACCTGGGACACATTTGTGTTCCTTCAAGTGAGCGTGCCAAGATGATTTGGGAGGCACACTACAGTTGCGTCGTTGGATGTTTCAGAGTAGAAAAAATAGTAGTAGCATTGCAGAAGTATCTTTATTGGTCGAACCTTCGACAAGATGTTAGGAAGTACATCAGATCTTGCATTGCATGCGACATTTCCAAACCAACCATCAAGAAGCAAGGCCTATATACTCCTCTACCTACTCCTAGTTGACCTTGGGAATCCATCTCCATGGATTACATGTCGGGTCTTCCTTCTATTGAGCATGGTAATGACTGTGTTTTCATGATCGTCGACAGATTCTCTAAGATGACCATTCTAGCAGCCTGCAAAAAGAGTATCACAACATAAGCCATTGATAATCTCTTCATTAAACGAGTATGGATACACTGTGAGATACCACAGTCCATTATCTCATATCGGGACATCAGGTTCCTAAGCACATTTTTGTCAAGTCTCGCGTCGATGCTGGATACCAAGCTCACTAAGTCCACGTCTTTCCACCCCCAAACTGATGGCCAAACATAGGTCGTCAACAGGGTGAGCATGCACATTTTGTGCATGTACAAGTCGAAACATTTATGCATATGAGATGAAAGCCTCCCATATGTCTAGCACAGCTACAACAGAGTCCTCCATAGCTCAAATGGAAACATCCCCTTTTAGGTGGGGTTGGGATTCTAGCCACTATGTCCCATTGATGTGGCCATACCATTTGCTTCCACTGAGGCAGTTTCAGTTGTTGTCTAGTCTGACGCTGACAGAGCTAACAAATTCATTGAATGCATTCACCACATCTGCCAGCATGTCCATGACATATTGGACAAAGCCAATGCTAAGTACAAGCAACATAATGATCAACAATGGGTGCGACATAAGTTCCAGGTGAGTGACAAAGTTTGGTTACATTTACAGAAGGAGTGCCTCAGTTGGCCCCAATGCAAGCTTCACTCCCTCCGATATGGTCCTTACACCATCACTAAGGTTGTAGGGAACAATCCTTTTGAGATTAGAACTCCACCATTCCTTGGCCTGCACCCAGTGTTCAATGTGGACCACCTTTGACCATACTTTCCACCATTATTGGACACATCATACATTGTTGAACAACTCACACCAACAGAGTTAAACCCAAACTGCATGGAATAAGTCTTAATTGATTGGATCATGGACACACTGATAAATAACACTCACCAACAGAAGATCCAACTATATCAGGTTGTCAAATTGCATCAACTCCTACACCAAGGCAAGTGGCTCACCAGGGACCAAGATTGGCAGGAGTTTCCCCATCTCATGGAGACACTCAATGCAATGGAGACCATTGTTTCCAAAGGGGGGAGGACTGATTCAGGTGGATATTGGTGACCACCTACCTATTCCACTTGGACCCTCACAATTGTTTCTTTCATTTTTTCAATTTCCTTAATTGTAACATAGCTTACTATTTTTGACAGTTTTTCTGGACATGAACTTTCAGAACCGTTTTGAAGCCCTAAACAAGGTTTTTTCTTTTTTTTGAAAACCAGCAAACATTAGTCCACAACTAATGTTTGCAGTCAAAATTTGTAGTCCTCGAATAGATCTTCCTAACAAGGTATTGTACATGTTAAACGAAGATCATATGCCAAAGTTACGACCCCCGGGAATTGGATGTACCAATTTACCCAAATGGGGTCCACAGTTTTGGCACTTCATCTCTTAGGGTTACGTTTTTGGATGTTTAGGGTTTTCCATTGTTTATCAATAATAAATTGCCATTTGACCCTCATTGTAACACATTTTAAAGGCATGTAGCCACAACATCTCTTCTCAGAGATAAGCTACCATCACTCGAACTAGTTTATTTACATTCTGTATGTAAGCATATTTTAGTTCTTTGATATTAATGAAATGAAGTGTTATTTAAGCAACAACTATGTATTTATGGTTATATTTGTATTTTTTCGCATTACTGTTTAAGTTCGTATCATAAGGGATGCTATGCAAAAGTGCAATGATGATGTCAAGGTGTAATTATACAAATACTATAAGTGAGGGAATGGAAGAGAGGTTAGTAACCCAACATGGCTATCATCAAGCCACAAAAGCAACAAATGCAAATCTTCTACTCAAACACTAGTGATCTAATCAATCAAATATGTACCAAACCTTTAGTATGCCATTGAGTCTACCGTTGAAGCTCATTATTGATGTCAAGAAATGCCTATATTAGATCACTGTAATGTCAGTGTGACCTCCAAATTAGACCACTGTAGGTGTCTATCGATCAACTGCAATTCACAATACGCCTATATGAATCTAGATCAATTGCCAAATGCAAGACACAATATTTTTTGCATAATGACAAAATTAGAAACAATATATCAATCTTAAAAGATGCCACTGTCACTTATGAAAAGAAGTCCAAAGATGCTTATGGAGTTAGTCCAAAGATAGCTTGAAAATGAAACCAAACAATTTATTACTCAACCCTTAAATCATTAGCAAAACATAAGCAATTAAATCAAATCCCGACCATCCAATTTTAAAGCTAGATGTCTAGCAAAGACGCAATGATTGTAGCATGGAATTAGACTTCTGCAATAAAGATGTTAGTCCTCTAGTAAATCAATCGATCATTTGACAAAGAATAGAAGCCCAAAACACCTATAGTTATTTTTGCAATTTATTAAGTATCAATCATAGTGTTATGAGCCAACTTGTGATGATTAAGGTTACTGCTATGAATTTCTTCAGTTATGATGCTTTGTGATAGTCTGATGTAAGTGACAACTAGAATTAAATTAAGGCAACAAGGCCTTACGACCTCACTCCAAGGGTTGCTATACCAAAATAATAATGTTTTGACCTTAAACAAGAGTTCCAACCCTCTCACAAGGCAAAAAACCTTGAGATGGTTGCGGCCAGAGGTAGAAAGAGGATTTAATGGGTAAACCCTACAGATGCCCAAATACGGCAATCTGTCGAGGTTAGTTTATTAAAAAATTGACAAGGAATTTTTTTTAAGTCATACCCTTGCAACAAAAAATCACTTAGCCCTACAAAAACAAACTGAAGTTACATTTGATGCTAGAAATTGCAAAAATATTATGGGCTAAAACCCCTTAATAACCCTCATCTGGAATACAATTAGCCCTTTTAGGGCCCATGGCTAGGTTTCCAACCTTGTTTGGGTTTGTAGCTAGAGCCTTTAGGCCCGCGACCAAGATTTTAAGGGCTCAATCGCTTGTGGCCAACCTAAATAAGCTTGAAATTAGTACCTTTTAGCCTCAAGAAATTCGTTTTAATAACCTGCAATCAAAGTATGTTAGGTCTATGCCAAAATTTGCAATTTTATAACCATGAAACTTGCTTGCAAATAAATTTTAAAGGTCAAACCCCAAAAATCCTTACCAAAGGACTAATATATCCCTTGTGAATTTTGTGGTTTCCTCTTTTAGCAATGCATTGATGAAAGGGAGGCACAAACTTGGATTTAGAACCCTTGAGAGGCTTATCCAATGCCCAAACCCTTTGCAACCCTATCAAATTTTCTAGATGGCCTCAAAAGATTAAAATAACATCCCCAAACCCAAGTCATTTAGGGTGTATGAGGCTTAGGTACTTTAAAGAATGAATTTTTTTCTTGATCTAAAGTTGACCAACCTGCAAGATGAGCTAAAACACCCTTGTCGTCCTCCAATATTTACAACATATTTTAAAAGAATAAAACCCCACTAGCGATATATATTAGGAAAAAATAAAATACAAAGGGTTAGTGAAATTGTTTACATAATATAAAATAAAATACAAGGGCCCCAAAAAAATTATTGAAAATTATTCACAAATTAATTTACAATATCTACAAATAAAACTTTAAACTCTAATTAGCAGATAAATTACTTTTGTGCAAAAATTAGAAAAATAAAATTTTGAGATTTTAGAGTAGATAATATGGATGAATAATTTTGAAAAATCACTGGCCAAAACTCTCCTGAAAAATCATCTGTCAAAATGGAATCCCAAAGCTCAAACAAAGTTGATCATTCCGCACAGTCTGTGAACTTGAAGTCCAAGGGCTAATGTACCTATAGCTTTCTATTTAATTTTGAAAATAATTGTTAGATCATGGCGTGAATTAGATCACCTGAGGCAAGATAATTGTACCAATAGAATGTTCTTGTCATCGGCAAGTGAAATAACAATTATGAATTTTAGCACAATATAGAGCATGAAAGAACAAAATACTAGCACATACCATAAATCAACAAATAGAAGAACATCATGAACTGAAACCTTAAAGTCTTTCTATTAGGTGAAAAATAATTTCAGTAGAGCAAAGCTCAGTGCATCAGTTGACAATTAATTCATCCAAATATCAGATGTAAAATAGGAACTCAATAGCTTCCTTATATAGATAAAACCCCCCCAAGTGGAAAATAATGGTTAGTTGGCTTTGATTCTTGTCAAAATAATCTCATGTGTCGAAAATAACTTGGGCTTCTTTCAATCTCCATCGTTGATTTTTCATTTTCGAGGAAATTTTTGAATTTCTTAAAAACTATTTCTTATTAATCCAAAAATTTATATTTTAGATTAATATCCTAAAAATTTTGACTTTGACTTAACCACCAAGGTCCAAAGGATCAAATTTTCTTAAAAAATCAAATTTTCCCTTGGTGGAGAGCCTCCAAAAATTAATTCACTTTTGACCCATGATTTTTTTATTATTTTCCACTTAGAGAGAATTTAATTTCTCTAAAATTAATTTTTTACTCTAAATTAATTAATTTTTTGGCTTAGGATTTTATTTAATTTTGCAAGAAAAAATAATTAATTAACTCTCGAGGGGATTAATAATTTTAATATTTCTAACTTTAGATATTTTTAGCCGCAATGTCTAACTATGAGTAACCATGCACTAAAATATTTTTTAGATCAAATTATTACAATATCAACCCGTAGAAGGGGAAACCACATTTAGGCATAGACCCTCAAGACATCACCCAATTCTACAACACAATATGATTTAGTATGGAACCAAGTGTGTCTATAATAAAATAATTTAGTCATGGTGTCTAATTATAAAACATTGAGCACTAAAAGTATCCCTAAACACACTTTTACATAGACTTGATAAACACTAGGACTCACCTAAGACATTGCCAACGAATTTCACCCTAGCTTTGAGATTATAGTTGGAAGAAAAACTATATCGATTATCCGTGTTTACAAAAACACATACTCAGGGAGGTTAAAAAAATTGCTAGGAAGAAACACTTTGAAAAAATTAAAGACTTACCTAGGTGAAATTACATGACTCAATGGTCATACTAGTATCATTAACAATAAATTTTGCAGAAATTGGGTTTACAATAATACAACTGGAAGTTGAATGATGACATTGATTTGAAAAAAAAATATTTGTTGTTTTGTACTCTGCTTCTTGGACAATTGACAAATTGTGGTCAACATTTAGCTCTACTTGGAGACACGTTGCTTCGCTTGAAGGAATGTGAGAATCCATAACCCTATATCCAAGAAAACAAAGTAACATCAACTAGATATTCGCTCAAAATAAAACTATTGTGTACACATCATCGAATATATAGAACATTTGCCCGAATAGAAATCCTACTATAACATATGAAATATAAAGACATAAAATATAAATGTGAGAAATAGACACCAACTAATGACAACTGAAATCGTGTCTAAGGAAAAGGGGTTAGAGATACAATACAAAGATGTCATATGACATCAGATTCCTTCAACGTAGTGCATATCGAGCATCTACCGACTTTCAGGCAGGTTCGTGGGTTACTTCTTGAATGTGTCACACTGGATTTTAAAGATGCCAAGATTTTAACTTATTTGAATATCATGTTTTTCTTGGCCATTAGATCGTCAAATTTCTTTCTTCTTTTCTACCTTTTACTTTTCTTCTTTGTAAACCGTGATGTTGATGATGATGTGAACAAAGTAGCCCCTTCTACCTAACCTAGGCATAGCTCAGAAGGAAAATTTGAGGTACGTCTCTCTTCATTTTGCATCTGCTCTATTACGAATGATGGATTAGTCTTGAAAGTATTATGACCACGCCCAGTCTCTTGATTTTTCTCAGTAGGCATATCCTGATCAAATTCCTTTCTAACCACGCCATTTTCAGTTGAACCTTCCTTAACGGGATAAGAAATTTCTTCATGAAGTTCACAAGAAGATGGGACCTGCTTCAGTAGATCTGTTGGAATTTCTTCGATTTTCTGGCATTTATCATATGGACAAGACATGAATTTCTATACTTAAAATTTTTCCATTTTTTCCTAACTTTTCGTTATGGAACTCATTTCCTTGGCATGCCTTACTATTATCTTGGCTTGGTTGATTTCTGTTCTCACAAATTTTTCTTTCAAATTGGTTAGATTAGCTTCCATAATTTTCATTTGTTGTGCATGATCGACCTTCATGGCAATCATTTCCTAGGTATGTCTTGCTTCCATGTCCTCAATTACTTGCATGTTCTCTGCTCCCATGACGAACATCTACCTAGAATCGGTATCATCCATAGCCTTCATTGTGTTATGAAAAGTGATCATCTGATTCAACTGAGTAACCTCCATTGCATGTAACTGTTTTACCATGGCACTCATCTTCTTGGCATGACCGATAACTAATTTTTCTTGATTAAGTTCCATTCTCTGAATTATTTATGTTTGATTCTTTATTACTTGTGTGTATTCTGGTTTCATGATGGACATCTGATTAGAATGGTTAACTTCCATGGCCTTAATCATTTGAGATAATTACTTGATAATATGTTGATTACTTTCCTTGTTGGACACCTAATCCTAAAGGGTTAGCGTGGAAGCCGAATGGATAAAGTAGTCCAAGAGACCTTGGGATGTGAATCCCAACGGTCACATAATGTACCATAAATATACATCATTTGTGAATAAAAAATGCAATGCATGATTTATCTTTCTATTTGCTCTTGTTGTCCATGTCTGTTTAACATGGTATCAGAGCCATGATGTGTGGCCTGTGTAGTTGACTTGAATAGTGTTGGCCTGTTTAATTCTGCCTGCCTGTTCTTCTGAATACCTCTGACCGTCATAAACGTTTAAAAGGAAAAAGAGCATCATTACATCTGCTCCATATTCCATTACCTGCTCCATACAGTATGCTGCCTCTGCCACACCTGCGCTGCACCTCATTACTAAACGCTGGTCTGTCACCTGTTCTGACATTACTGAAACGCTGCCAGGTTTGAAAGCTGCATAACAAACTTCTGAGAGAGTGAAACGGGTGGTTGAAGGTAAGGATATCAAAGAAAAAAAAAGAAACGCTGGTTGATGGAGCTGTTGAAACGCTGGAGGCCCAAACGTTGTTCGAATTAAGATGCTGCCCGGTATATGCCATATGCTGAGCTGTTTGATGGAGCTGTTAAGTGATTCCAGAGCCATGGTATGAAGTGATATGCTGTTTCATATGTCTGTTAAGTGATTCCAAAGCCGTGTTAAATGATTTTAGCGGACTATTGTTGCTGTTTGACACCTTTTTAATCCATTAAAACGTTGTCTCTCTAACGTTGTCTGATAAAACGCTGTAATAAGCAGTCCCCAAACAGGCTCACCCGAAACCTGATGTTAAAACCATCGAAATCTATGGTTAACTGGAAAAAAAAAAAAAATAAAAAAAAAATAAATAAATAAATAATAAAAAATAAAAATAAATAATAATAAAATAAAAATAAAATAATAAATAAATTAATTAATTAAAAAAATATATATATTTAATTGTGGAAATATGGCATCTCGTTGGAAGTTTATGCTTGGAAGTTTTTGCGTTTTTCAATGAGATTCGATGCATCGTCTTGCTGGGTCTGCCCTCTTGATGCCTCACTCGGGTCGAATGACTGTTTGGGGAATTTCAATTTGTTGCGAGTCAGACGGTGCTAAAAGTCATTCAGATGACCTGTGAACTGATGAGTAATAATGACTCTCGAGCTCTTTTAAACTTGCAGCAGCCTGTTCACCTACTGTAGCAAGAAGCTGGTCTGTCTCATCACATTGTTGCTCAAACAATTGAACACGTTGCTCAACATGCTCAGTTAAAGATGCAAAGTCAGAGAATGAAACCCACTTAGACAGTTTAGCACTCTGTCAACCTCGGCTGTGAATGAACAGTTGAATCGATGCCTTCTTGTCCATTTAGACCATATTGATCTATTGAACCATTTTGATTTCATCGTGCGAGATTTGCTCTCTTGTCTGCTTTCCTTGATCTGTGAAATGCATTATTTTTTATGCATAGTTTCTGCAAGGTTTCTTGCTCAGATGAGCGTTCCACACAATTTACCGTCTATTTCTCCATATATACCAGTTCATTTCCTCTAAGCGGTCGACATAATCCCGAAATATGCTGTTGTATGTTTAACATGGTACCCTCTCGATCAACCTGCTCAAACTCGACACTTTTTGATTGAATCTGGCGTTTGCTCCTTGCATTCTGATAGCGAAATGCTTATCCATAATTGATTATGAAGGTATCGAACAACGATCAAGATAAGAAGAATGAGGCTGAAATTATCTGCCTCTTGTCCTCCTAGTAAATTGGTATAAAGTTTCAATGGGCAGGTATTACTTCAGAAGCTGTTTTCAGAGCTCAATGAATGCTGATTTGGGATGTTCTGTTATGTGTATCTGTCAGCATGTAACATTCGAAGAGCCTCCATTTTTCCATTCATGTAACATTACGCGAGCCTCCATTGTGCCAAGTTTGTTTCGAATCTGTTTTCTGGATGCCCGTCTGCTCATTTGGCTATAAGGTTATATAATTGGGTGGTCACTGAGTTCAATTGTTGCCGTCTTCAATGGATTCAATTGTGGGTTTTAGTGACACATGAGAATTGGGTTTTCTTGAAAAGTAATTCAAACAGTTTGTGCCCGGAAAATTACAGTTTGTGCGTTGAGCTTGAGTTTATATAGAAAAACGGAAACAGTTCCCTGATTGAGAATTATTGTCTTTATATGACTTGTCCACACATGCGCCACAAGTAGAATCAAATATTCATATTTCTAGGGGTGTTTCTACTGTTCCGATTATGAGCAATTCTGATCATTTCCCCGCTGTCGAGCAGATTCCGGCCATTTCAACAGTTCGAAGTAGAGCTACAGACTAGTGTACATTTCCAAGCCTATCAAAGTTCCAGTTTATTACTTATTCGATTATGAAAGTAATCCAGGCGTTGATATTGATAATTGTAGGCATATGTTTGTTTTTAGATAGAGAATCAAATTATCAGCATTGAATAGATTCGGTGTTGTCCATGGAACAATTTGAAACAACCTCTGAGTGAAGTGATCCGTAGAGAAGTTTGGAATAGACTTTGGTGGATCCTTGATCAGCATTATGAAGTGAATTTAAGGCAATTTTGAAGACTTTTTTGGAAGTCATTTTTTGGAGCAATTTGTTGTAGAGATTTTGCATGATTTCCATAGCAGCTAGATGCTCTGAAGTTTGAAGTTGAGGACAGCGCTCATCTTCACATTTATATATTTTTTGCATTAGCATATCCCAGTTTAAGAGTGATGTTATGCTCCAGTTCATTCTTGAAATGAAATGTGGACTGTTGATTTACCATGTGCCCAATTGTACCAATGTTTATTGTAGCTTGACGAGAAATGTTTATTGTAGTTTTCGCGACATTGTTGCCACTTGACAAGCCCTTACAAGATCTTGTAGTAAGAAGTACAATATTATTTTTCTGTTGTTGTTGCCTCAGTTGTGTTTTTTAAGTGACATTGAAGAAAAATGGCTAGACTTGAAGATGCATTAAAGTTATTGAATATCCTAATTCATTCCAATGTTGATGAGATGGTCAAACTTAACAAAGAAACTCTCTTTGACATCCAAACCTCTCTGCAAATTGCACATGAGAATATTGAGTTTTTGCGGCTTGAGACAAAGTTGCAGCAAGAAGAACTACAGCAATGGAGTCATCTTTCTGAACCTGTTTCTGTTCAGAAGATTGAAACAGACTCCCATAAACAGCAAGTTAATAATGCAGCAATTGTACATGCAGATGCAGAAACTCAGTCTGCACTTTCCAAGCCCATCATCAGACCTTGGGAACAGCTTGTCCACAACAAGCACAGAACCGGTCTTGGATAAGACAAGGACTTGTCCTTTCATATTCCAGACTACGCCAAGCCCATTCAGTTTCAGAGTGTTGGATTCATTTATGACAGTTCACCTGCTCCTCATGACAGTTCAGCTACAGCTGTTCCAGACTCTGCTCCTCTTCAACAGCAACAACAACAATAGATCGTGAAATGCCAACAATGTGATCGAGTTGGCCATATGAAAGATCACTGTTTTGATCTTCATCCATGTAAGCACTGTCATAAAACCAGTCATTCTTCAAACAGATGCTTCAAAAACAAACACCCTGCAAGAACAAAGATTCATCTAGGATGGATCGCTTCTTGGCAATGGGCATCAACAGCCAAGAAGATATTTCAAACACATGTTAGAACTTGTTCCAGAATATTGAACAGTCTTGCAGTTGAGTTTTCTCCATCTTCTCACCTTGTATCTGACAGGGGGGGAAATGATGGTCATCTACAAGCTTCAAAGCCACATCAAGCGAGCCTGAGCCACAACCTGCCACACCAGCTTCAGAGTTGTAGCCAGAGACAAATATGCCCGTGAGCATGCCATCAGTTGGCGATCTGGGACACTTCCTCTAGCAGAAGACTTCAGCTTCTTGCCAGTTTTGGAAGAGTTCCGAGAACAAAATTTAGAACACTTCCTCTAGCAGAAGACTCCAGCTTCTTGCCAGCTTTGGAAGAGTTCCAGGAATTGCATAAGCATTCCAGAGTTGTTGGTCATCCTTAAACCATCACAGGTTGAGACTTCCCTTTTACAGGTTGAAGTTTTACCTTTTATGCGGGGTGAGGCCTCCCTTTTATGGTTGAAGGTTTCCCTCTTTAAAAAAATAGGATCACTTCCTCTAGTAGAAGACTTCAGCTTCTTGCCAGTTTTGGAAGAGTTCCGGGAACTGCACTAAGCGTTCCAGTGTTGGTGGCTATCCTTAAACCACCGCCCTTTTTTACCACCATTTCATAGAGCACATTCAGCCTAGTGCTGCCATGCATTATTGCACATTTTGTATTACAGCTCTTTTCTTGGACTCATACATAACCCTTCGGATTAAGGGGGGGAATGTTGGACACCTAATCCTAAAGGGTTAGCGTGGAAACCGAATCGAATGGACAAAGTAGTCCAAGAGACCTTGGGATGTGAATCCCAACGGTCACATAATGTACCATAAATATACATCATTTGTGAATAAAAAATGCAATGCATGATTTATCTTTCTATTTGCTCTTGTTGTCCATGTCTGTTTAACATTCCTTTTCATCATCAAAATGATTAATTTGGTTACTAGTCTCTGCCTTTCCACTATCGAGGATTCTTCTTGCAATAGGACACGTAGATTCATCATGAAAACTTTCACAAGGTTTGCAATACGACCAGGATTGATCATTATTATTCTGCAACGCATTCTCCTGAGACTTCTCCATATTAATTAGGTGATTTTGCATCAGTGACTTGATTTCTATGCTCAGCTTGCATACTTTTAATGATTTGTGTTAATTCCTTAACCTGATTAATTGTCTTTTCCTCAACTTCTCTCTCTGAAATCTCAAACTTTCGAGACTTTTTTTGTCATTTTCTAAATCTTCAACTAAGGTATGAGCAACTCTTACAACAACAGGTTTCCCACTCCTTAACTCATAAGAAGTGTTAGTGTCAAATGCATCCATATAATGGGACAAAAGAGACTTATCTGGAGGTTTATAATCTCGAGATAATCCTTTAATAGCATCATTAAATCTTTTATTGAATTCACGCACTATCTCACTTTTATCCCTTTTTATATTATAAATAGCATGAAGCAAAGCTATTTGATCTATTTGATCCCTGTATCTATTTTGGAAGGCACTAACAATAGCTTGTAGAGAATCAAAAGAATTATCTTGAAATCATTAAACCAATCCATAGCATCATCTTCAAAAGAAAGGACAAAGAATCACATCTTGATGTTTTCGTGATTATAACATGTAGAGATACACCACTTATTCATACAAAGGCTAAACTTCTTGATATGATCATTAGCAGTAAAAGCATTATTACCTTGAAACACAGGCAAAATATCAAAAGGTTTATTTGGAATGTCATGATGATAATAGTGAATGTTAGTAAAACGAATGTTGGGTGTGGAGCCTGATTATCTTCTGTATTCAAAGGTTTCAGCCGGATGTATACTCCAGCGAGGGTCTGGTGGCCAGTGGTCCCCTAGCGTGGGTTCGGGGGCAGCGCCCCCAAAGCTAAAAATAGATGTAAAATTGCTTTGTAAAAGTCTAGTAATTTCTAGTCAATCTGGGCCATTCATTAGGCAGATGATCTGACGGTAGAAGTTATGTTTAATTTAGTGTTTTTTTCCCTAGAAGGAAACCCCTCACTATATATGAAGGAATTGTATTGCGTCTATGTAGATCTGTATTCTGAGTGAGGAAGAGGGAGGAGATTGAGAGCAAAGAAGGTGTTACAGCGGATTTGTTGTAGGTTGTATTTCTTCAGTTTGCTGGATAATAAAATAAAAGGACTGATTGTTTCTCCGTGATGTAGCCCAAACTGGGTGAACCACGTATATCTTTGTCTCTCTTGTTTTATGTGTTTTATGTGTTTTCTGTGTTTATATTTTCTGCAATATTTTATATGTTCCATTGCTCTGTAATATATAATTTTCTAGCAACTAGTATGAGAGCCGAAGGTCTATTTGGCTAATAAACTCGCAGGAGAGGGTTTCCTTGTTCGAGTGGGAGCAATGGTGGAAGATGGTAGGTTTAGGGTCGAAAAATTTAACAGCCAAAACTACCAGTTGTAGAATATGCAGATGGAAGATTATCTGTATCAGAGAGATCTTACCTACCATTGAGCGGAAAGACAAAGAAGCCGACGAGTATGACAAACAGAGAATGGGATATTCTCAATAGAAAGGCACTTGGAACAATACGGTTGTGCCTAGCGGCGTCAATAGCTTTTAATATTTCAAAGGAAACGACAACAAAGGGTTTAATGTCGGCATTTGCCAAACTATATGAAAAAACCCTCGGCCTCAAATAAGGTATTTCTTATGAAGCGTTTATTTAATATGAAGATGTCAGCAGGTGGATCTCTTGCAGACCATTTAAATGATTTTAATATAGTTACAAGTCAGTTAAGTTCTGTAGGGGTAAATTTTGATGATGAAGTTAGGGCTCTGTTATTTAAGTGCTCATTGCCAGAAAGTTGAGATGGTTTAGTTATGGCCATTAGTAACTTTGTCTCTGGATCTAGTACTTTAAAGTTTGATGATGTTGTCGGTGCAATCCTTAGTGAGGAAATGCGACGGAAAAGCTCTGGTGAGACATCAGGTAATGCTTTGACTACAGAGACTAGGGGAAGAAAAATGGAAAGAAGAAAGAGCTCTAGATATCGCAGTAAGTCATGAAAAGGCAGATCCAAGTCTAAATCGGGGATAGTGTGCTGGAAATGCGGGAAGAAAGGACACCTGAAGAAAGACTACAAGTCTCAGAAGGGAAAAAAGGAGACGCGCAACAAGAAAACAATCATGAAGTGAATGTAACAGGTGATGTGTTGCAAGATGCTTTGATTCATTCATTATAAAATATTAGTGATGCCTAGGTGGTAGATTCGGGGGCCTCATTCCATGCCACACCTGATAGGAAACATTTTCATGATTATGTTCAAGGAGATTTTGGACAGGTTCGATTGGGTGATGATAAACCCTGTAAAATCGTTGGAATGGATACAGTTTTCATAAAACAGCAGAATGGAAATCAATGGCTATTGAAGGAGGTAAGGAATGTTCCAGATCTGAAGAAAAATCTGATTTCAACAGGGCAGTTGGGAGGTGAAGGTTGCGTAACTATTTTCACAGATAAAACCTGGAAGGTCATTAAAGGATCTCTGGTAATAGCGAAAGGAGAAAAGGTTGGTACATTGTACTTATGCAATGGTATTTCTAATTCTGTTAATGCTTTAACCTCTACATGAGAAGATATGGCATTATGGCATCATAGGCTCAAGGACATGAGTGAGAAGGGGATGCAGATTCTTCACTCAAGAAATTTGTTGCCAACTTTGAAATATGTTGATTTAAAATTCTGTGAGAATTGTGTTTATGGAAAACAGAAGAGAGTCAGATTCCTTAGAGTTGGGAAAGAAAAGAAGAGCGAAAAATTAAAGCTTGTGCATACAGATGTATGGGGACCTACTCAGGGATCATCTCATGGTGGCTCTCGTTATTATGTTATTTTTATAGATGATGCAACCAGAAAACCCTGGATTTATTGTATTCAAAATAAATTTGATGTATTTGATACTTTCAAGAAATGGAAAGCTTTGGTTGAAAATGAGACAAGGAAAAGGTTGAAGTGTCTCAGATCATATAATGGAGGTGAATATTGCAGCAAAGAGTTTGATAGGTATTGTTCAGAGAATGGAATTTGCAGAGAGAAGACAGTTCCAGGAATACCAAAAGAAAATGGTGTGTCAAAAAGGATGAACATGACAATCATGGAGCATGCGAGGTGCATGAGATTGCATGCAAGATTGCCTTTACAATTTTTGGCAGATGTTGTAGATACTGTTGTTTATCTAATAAACAAAGGGCCTTCAAGTTCCTTGGATGGTGGTATTCTAGAGAAGGCATGGACAAGTAAAAAGGTAAACTACTCTTTTTTAAAGACTTTTGGTTATGAAGCCTTTGTCCACATTAATAAAGAAAATAGAACAAAGCTTGAGGCAAAATCAAAGAAATATACCTTTATTGGATATGGTGTTAGTGATTTTGGTTATCGCTTATATGATTATGAAAATCACAGAATCATTAGGAGCAGAGATATAATATTCAATGAAAAAGTCTTGTATAAGACTCAGTTGCAGGAAAGGAAACAGGAAAGAGAGAACATCGAATACATAATGCTTGACAATATCACAGGGTAAGTGATCGTGCCTGAAAATCATAATGATCAACAGCTAGAACAACAACCACAACAGCGACAAGCACCTCAAACACCTAAAAGTGGTGTTAGAAGATCTACTAGGGTAAGTAGACCCCATGAACGATACTCTCCTTCATTATATTATGTATTGTTGATTGATTCTGGTGAACCAGAATGTTATGAAGAAGTAGCGCAGGTAGAAACCAGGAAGAAGTGGGAGCAAGCCATGAAAGAAGAGATTGACTCCTTAGCACATAACCAGACTTGGGACTTAGTCAGGTTGCCTGCAGGTAAAACAACATTGCAGAATAAATGGGTTTACAAGTTGAAGGAAGAAGATGGAGGTAGAAAAGGTACAAAGCTAGACTTGTAGTGAAGGGGTTTGCACAGAAAAAGGGTAGACTTTAATGAGATATTTTCTCCTGTTGTGAAAATGACTTTAATCAGAACTATTTTAAGTCTAGTAGCAGCTGAAGATTTGCATCTTGAGCAGTTAGATGTAAAGACATCCTTTCTCCATGGGGATTTGGAGGAAGAGATATATATGCAACAACCACAAGGATATGAGGTAAAAGGGAAGGAGAAACTAGTGTGCAGGTTGAAGAAGAACTTGTATGGCTTAAAACAGGCTCCAAGGCAGTGGTATCTAAAATTTCGCAAGTTTATCTCTGAAAAAGGTTATACTAGATGTCACTCTGACCATTGTGTTTATCTCAAAAGGCAAAATGATGGAAGCTATATTATATTGTTATTGTATGTAGATGACATGCTTTTAGCAGGTTCTAACATGCAAGAAATAATGTACTCGAAAGGAAATTGGCAAACTCATTTGCAATGAAGGATTTGGGTGCTGCAAAACAAATCCTTGGTATGAGAATAACTAGAGACAGAAAGAATCGCAAATTAACATTGTCTCAAAATGAATACATAGAAAATGTGTGTAAAAGGTTTAATATGCAGAATGCAAAACCAATTAGTATACATTTGGCTAGCCATTTCAAATTAAGTAAAGATGTGTGTCCTAAGACTCAGGAAGAAATGGCTCATATGTCTAAAGTTCCATATGCATCAGCAGTTGGAAGCTTAATGTATGCAATGGTTTGCACAAGGCCTGATATTTCACATGCAGTGGAAGTTGTAAGCAGGTACATGAACAATCCAGGAAAAGAACATTGGATGGCGGTGAAGTGGATTCTCAAATATTTGAGAGGTACCACAAATCAAGCATTAT
>APFE031195649.1:52341-69076 GCA_000404065.3 Pinus taeda | reverse complement strand
ATCAAGCATTATGCTTTGGTGGTTCAAACATTGCTCTATAGGGATATGTTGATGCAAATATGGCAGGTGACAAAGATAACAGGAGGAGCACTACATGATATGTATTTACTGTAGGTGGAATAGATGTCAGTTGGGTTTCAAAAATCCAAAGTGTTGTTGCACTTTCAACAACAAAAGCAAAGTATGTTGTTGCTACAGAGGCTAGTAAAGAAAAGATTTGGTTACAAAGGTTTCTGGATGAATTGGGTAAAAAGCAGGAGTTGGGCAGGTTATATAGTGACAACCAAAGTGCCATACATCTTGCAAAGAACTCTGCATTTCATTCCAAGACTAAACATATACAGCTCAAGTACCATTTCATACGGTCGGCATTGGAAGATGGACAGATGAAGCTGAAAAAGATACACACTAGCTAAATCCTGCAGATATGCTAACGAAAGTTGTAACCAGGAAGAAACTAAGAATCTGCTGAGTTTCAATTGGTCTTCAAGTATGATGAAGAAGATGAGAAATAGCGAGGTCCAAAGTGGAGTCATTGTCTAGCAAATAAAGCAGCGGTGGAGTTGCTATAATCAGTCTCCAAGTGGGAGATTGTTGGGTGTGGAGCCTGATTATCTTCTGTATTCAAAGGTTTTAGCCAGATGTATACCCCGGGAAAACTGTACACCCCTCCACGCGGGGGGGACTTGTCCCCCCGCGAGGGTTCAGGGGCTAGCGGTCTCGCTAAAAATATATGTAAAATTGCCTTTTAAAAGTCTAGTAATTTCTAGTCAATCTGAGCCGTTCATTAAGCCGATGATCTGACGGTAGAATTTATGTTTAATTTAGGGTTTTTTGCCCTAGAAGGCAACCCCTCACTATATATGAGGGAATTGTATTGCATCTATGTAGATTTGTATTCCGAGTGAGGAAGAGAGAGGAGATTGAGAGCAAAGAGGGTGTTACAGCGGATCTGCTGTAAATTGTATCTCTTCAGTTTGCGGGATAATACAATAAAAGGACTTGTTTCTCTGTGGATGTAGCCCCAACTGGGTGAACCATGTATATCTGTGTCTCTCTTGTTTTATGCGTTTTCTATGTTTATATTTTCTGCAATATTTTATGTGTTCCATTGCTCCGTAATATATAATTTTCTAACAACGACAGGGAGCAAACAAGTCATCCATGATGACTTACTCAAGGGAAAAAGGAGTTAATGGATGTCAAAGAGAGATCCTTGTTCAAGAAAAACAATAAGTCTACAAGAAGGGAGCTTCAAGCATAGATTATTGCAAGAAATGAAAGAAGTGGAGTTGCCACTTGAACATGAATCTAACTCTAAAATCCAAAAAGCAGAAAAGCTAAATGTTAGTTAAATGAGAATGAGGGAAATGTTGAAACACTGAGAACAAGAAATTCATCCCCGACAACAGCACCAGAAATGTTGTCGCCAAAATTGTATAGGTAAATGTGACAACGTCTTAGGGCAGGGGTTGTCACTCTAATCACTACCCTCTTTGTTCTAGTTGTCTCCCTACAAAAGGCTATGGGGGTAGTCCCTATGAAATGAGGATGAAATATTTGTGAGGAACAGATAAGTTTGGGAGACATAATTGAATGGCCTAAAAACTTGGTTAATGATGATTAGTAAGTTTAATTTTTAGCACGATTTAATTAGATTATTGAGAGACCAGTGCCTTACAGAGTCAAATCACTTGAACAATATAAATTAGTTACCAAATCATTGAATGAACAATTGTTGCTTAGGATGTGTTGTAGCTCTTTCTATCACCTATTGCACAAGTGCTTCAGAAGATATAGAAGCCTCCTGAAGATAACATCCGAGTTGAAAGAAGACTAGTGCCTAGGGCATCCGAGAGTACTTTTAAAGATTATATGAGGGATTTATGTTGCACTCCATATGTCACATAATTGGAAAAGATAATTCAGGGGGTTTGGTTCAATAGTCCTTCATCAAGGTAGACTCAAGCAAATACACTAGTGGGTAAATCTGGCTCATCTCAAAGAGAAATGTTTGGTGCTGGTGGTTAACACACAACAATAGGCATCCTTATATTGGCATTGTAGTAAAAATGAAAAGGAGGAGAGAAAGAAGGGAATTTGATGCAGAGGGCTAGATACAACGCAGAATCCTGAGCACGAAGCTCCAACATAAGTATGAAAAAATGAGGAGGTGAAATGGCAGAAATTGTGGAGCACAAATTAAGGTCTCATACTCTATACCTTGTGGACACACTTGTCACTAATCAACGTAAGTAAATTTGTGCTCATAAAGGTACTATAAGCTATCAAATAACATATGTAAATCTTCAATTAACACAGGGACTATTACTACTTAGCAACATACATATAACCATGGGAAAGTGAAACCAACAGCTTCATTACATAATTTTAGAAGAGGAAAAACATACATGAAGTGAGATACAAAGAGAAAAGCGTATTGTGCATTGCTCTGGTAGGAGTCAGTATAATAGTTTCATTAATCCTCGAAGATCGAGTCCAAATCGCTAGTCCATTTGCATTCAACACTTATAGCGCTCAAGTCCCTTATGAACAAGCAAATAGAACCAATGTGGAACCACAAAATTTGAGCCTCTTGGATGCAGAATTTGGGAACCTTTTTTAATTGTTTCTTCCCCCTTTTTATGAGGAGAGGGGAAGCTTTGAAAACAATTACAAAAATATATTAGCCCGAGCTCCAGTTTTCTGATCGACTAGCCGTCTCAACGTGCAAACGCTCTATCGCCCAAATCATTGCAACGGAATGATTTATTCTTTTAAATACAATCAAAACATAATAACAAAACAACAGAATACAAAACATAGGGAAAAAATGAATGATGACTATAGCCAAAATATCTCCACGCCACTTCCTGTGATGGCCTCTGATCAAGCCACATCTCTGCCACAATGAACCTCTTCCATTACTCGGACGATTCCCCTGTCACTTTCTATTAAAATTTGGAACTAGGGCCAAACTCCACATGGGTCATCGTATTTATGATAGCTGATATTTTTCTTGGATTCCTCTATCCGAGAGGTGTAGGATTGATCTAAAGCTCATCTGATTCCGACATGTAAAAATGAAAATATGAATTTATTTATATTATGGACAAATTGTCAAGGTCGGCCAGCAAGAAAAACAAGGATTCAAACCCCCAGCTCATCCTCAACGTTGCATATAAGAGGATACCTCAAGCCATTTTATCATCATCTCATCTTCTCTCATCTCTCTCTCCTCACTTGATTGGGCACACAAGTCTGGCAGTTGTCTCTCACATGTGCGAAGGAAGGAGGATCTCTTTTGAATGTTTAATTGTGTTGACCAGTTTGACCGAATAGCAGAGGCTCCTTCTTGCGCTGCCTTGACCAACGTTGACCTCCTCTTGACTGCGGATTTGGGTGAAGAACTTCTCCTTGGTAAGCCGCAAATTTGAGCACTGAAATCGAGGTGATTTGACCTCTCATTTGACCAGCGTTGATTGCCCTAGGGCAAATTGCAGTTTGACTTTCATTGACCAGCTTTTGACTGGACTTTTTCGGACTATTTTGGGTTGTTTGGGCTTATTGTTGGAGGCCGAAGTTGATTGGGTTCGACCGAGCTACTTAGAGGAAGAATTCTGCCATGTTTGACCAGCGTTGACTTTTCTGGTTAGGCTTTCTGCTGCTGTCATAAATTATCATATTTGTAAATTTGTACTATCTCTCTTTGTTGAACTATTGAAGAATATAAGAAGATTTGATCAAGGGTTTCCCCACATTGTGGTTTGTCCCTGGCTGGTGCCACATCTTGTGTCCTCTTGTCTTGGCTTGTTTTCTATTGTTTATGTTTATGTTCTATCTGCATTTTACTATCATGCTGATGTGATTGCTAAACTGGATATTAATATTGGGCTAATAAAGAAATTGAAGTAAATTGCTCTTAAGCATAGAACATACCATTTTTACCTAAAATTAACACTTTCCGCCTTAACCGCTTCAACTTCCCACTTTCTAGAGTTGGGAGTGATTATCAGTGGTGGCCTCTCGGGAATCATAGTTGCTGACTCATCCATCTCTCTAAACTCTAAACTTCCTATATTACACTATCAGAGCCTGATATGCCTAATAACATTGTCGTGATGCTATATCGGAGCTTCACCTCCTCGAGACTTTTACTCTTAAAGAATCATGCGAAAATAATGAGTTTTGGTATCCTTTGGCCCTCTATTTTTTAGGCCCTTTTTGCATTTCTCGTCATATGACCGGGGGTTGTGACCAAGTGCTTAGCCTTAAGGCACTAGGGCCTTTTGTTTCTGTCTGGGGGATATACTTCCTTTGTAAAATGCTTTGTGCCCTTGGTCCTTTAATTTCTTATAGACCATGCACTATCCCAATATATCGGAGCCCCTCTCATTAGCGGTTTCCAATCGGGGACATAACAGGGGAGTTACGACATGCTCATCCTTCGATTATGACATCATCATTGTCATGTGGCACTTCCTGAGTGGTGACACGTGTCACCCATATATGTGCCCTTAAGCCCCCTCAAAACGCCAAAACTGTCTGCCATGTGTCTTTCTATATCGCCACATCATGCTGACATCCACTACCACATGTCCTTATCGGAGCCAATCCTGTGCCGCCACACGTCATTATCGGAGCCAATCCTGTGCCACCACGCATCCTGCTGGAGGAGAGAGAAAAGGGCCTGGCTTTACAATGAAATCCTTTGTAAATTTATGTTTGAGACCCCCGACAATTTTACACTATCGACATATTTCCCCTGTCGCAACATTAAAAAGGTTGCCACCTACCAAAAGTCTCGATTTGTGATCACCGATGTTGCGATATTTTAATATGCTAATATGCCTGCTCTAATGCATTGGATCCCCGATGTGTGATCGTCGATCTGCTTAGTGTTGCTAATGTGCGATCGTCGATCCGCTTTTTGCTGATGTGCTGGGTGCTATGGTGGGTGATCATCGATCTTTGACACTGCTGGAACTCCAATATATCAGACCTCTAATATGCGATGCGTTGATATGCCATGTTGTTGGACCTACAATATGCGATCTTCCGATATTCCTTCTTTCCTAAAGCTTGAATCCTTGAAACTTCGAAAGACCATATCGTTTGATCCAAGAGTTTATTTTTGAACTTCTACATATCGTTGGAAAGCTTGTTCAGAGCACTTTTCAATGGAAAGGGTCTGATGTGGGCTTTGAATCCTTATGTGGCTTAGAAGATGATTGCAAACTTCTATGCTCTTTTGCATTCTTTTGACATCATTTGGCACCATTTGAACAATTTTGTAGTAAGTGATAACAGGATGCATACTATCTTATATGAGATGTGACACCTAGAACTAAGTGAAATGCAAACTCTTGAATAATTTTAGATTAGATGCTTATTCTAAATGAATCATTTCTCTTAGTTGTTTTGAAGTTAGTCTCAAATGTAGGTTGTTGAGAGAAATCCAAGGGAAGATAGCATTGGCTATATTTACGATATCTCCCCTAGAGTTCTACCCACTCAAATGCCTCCAACGTTGCAGAGACTGTGGCTCTGACGACTACAAGGTCATTGTGTTAACCACAGGTAAGGTTCTAAACTTTGCAAGTTGGGTGAGAAAGGTGGTCCTATCGTCTTTCAACCAAGTTTATGCTTGGAAGCATATTTTAAATATACACCTCTAATCCTAAGATGAAATGCAAAATATGAGTGATTACTTCAATGAGATTGTTAAATTCAACAAGACTAGATCACTTGGAATCAAAGATGCTTAACACAAGATTGTGAGGACAATAAAATGAAGCACTTTATTAAGAGATTTTCTCGATGAAGTAAGATAAGTAATTCCAATGAAACACAATTAGCAATTTCACTTATCCAAGATGCTTATTAAATTCCCCTTCCAAGATGAACCTTAGAGAACAATAATGAGAGCAATATATCTTTATGTCATTCAACAATTAAAGACAATATATTATCATTACCAATTAGAGAGTGATGCATTTTTTCTTGAGGAAATACAAGATTGCTAACATTGACTCTTTTAGCCAAAAAAAAAATTGATACAATTACCAAAATGACATGCGAAGAATGCAAGGATGACAAGTTAAGGGATGTTGTAAAAAAGTGCAATGATGATGTTAAGGTGTAACCATGCAAATGTTGCAGGATGACAAGTTAAGGGATGTTGTAAAAAAGTACAATGATGATGTTAAGGTGTAACCATGCAAATGTTTCAGGTGAGGAAATGGAAGAAAGATTAGTAACTCAACATGGTTATCCTCAAACTACAAGAGCAACAAATGCAAATCTACTACTCAAATACCAGTGATCCAATCAGTGAAATATGTACCAAACCTTTAATATGCCACTGAGTCTACTGTTGTAGTTCATTATTAATGTCAAGAAATCCCTGTACTAGATCACTGTAATGTCATTGCAACCTCCAAACCATACCACTGTAGGTGCCTATCAATCAACTACAGTTCACAATCAGCCTACATGAATTTAGATCAATTTCCAAATGCAAGACACAACGTTTGTTGCATAATGACCAAAATTAGAAACAATATATCAATCTTACAAGATGCCATTGTCACTTATGAGAAGCAATGCAAAGATGCTTATGAAATTAGTCAAAAGATAGCTTGCAAATGAGCCCAAACAATTTATTACTTAGCCCTTAAATCATTAGCAAAACATAAGCAATTAAATCAAAACCCAACCATCCACTTTTAAAACTAGATGTCCAGCAAAGATGCAATGGTTGTAGCATGGAATCAAACTTCTGCAATAAATATGTTAGCCCTCCAGTAACCAAATCAATCAATCATTCGACAAAGAATAGAAGCCCAAAAAACCTATAATTATTTTTGCAATTTATTGAGTGTTAATCAAAGTGTTATGAGCGAACTTGTGATGATTAAGGTTACTACTATGGATTGCTTCAAGTATGATACTTTGTGACAGTCTCTAGTAAGTGTCAACTAGAATTGAGGCAAGACAACAAAGCCTTACGGCCTCACTCCAAGGGCGTCTATACCAAAATAATAATGTTTTGACCTTAAACAAGAGTGCAACCCTCTCACAAGGCAACACTGCTACTGCTTTCAAACAATTCATTAGCCCAAGATTAAGTGTGACAAGGAACAAACCTTGAGATGGTTGCGGCCAAAGGTAGAATGAGGATTTGATAGGTAAACACTACAGATGCCTAAATACTGCAATCAATCGAGGTTAGTTTATAAACGAATTTGATGAGGCAAAATTTGTTTAAGTCATACCCCTGCAAAAATAAACTTAAGTTAGATTTGATGTTAGAAATTGATGAAACAATTTTTTTGCAAATTTTTTTATTGTTAAAACCCCATAATAACCCTGATCTGGAATGTGATTAGCCCTTTTAGGGCTTACAGCTAGGCTTCCAACCTTGTTTTTGGGTCTGTAACTAGGGCCTTTAGGCCTGCGGCCAGCATTTTAAGGGCTCAATCGCTTGTGACTAGCCTGAATAAGCTTGAAATTAGTACCTTTTGGCATCAAGAAATTCGTTCTATTAACATGCAATCAAAGTATGTTAGATCTATGCCAAAATTTACAATTTTATAGCCATGAAGATTGCTTGCAAATAAATTTTAAAGGTCAAACCCTAGAAACACTTACCAAAGGGATAATATAGCCCTTGTAAAATTTGTGGCTTCCTCTTTTAGCAATGCATTGATGAAATGGAGCCACAAACTTGAGATTAGAACTCTTGAGAGGCTTATCCAATGCTCAAACCCTTTGCAGCTCTATCAAATTTGCTAGACAGCCTCAAAAGATTAAACTAACAACCCCAAACCCTAGTCATTTAGGGTGGATGAGGCTTAGGTCCTTTAGAAAATGAATTTTTTCCTTGATCCGAAGCTGGCCAACCTACAAAATGAGCTAAAAATCCCTAGACGTTTTCAAATATTTATGACACTTTTTAAAAGAATAAAACCCCGCTAGCTATATACATTAGGAAAAATTAAAATACAATGGGTTAGTGGAGTTATTTACACAATATAAAATAAAATACAAGGGTCCCAAAAAAATTATTAAAAATTATTCACAAATTAATTTACAATATCTACAAATAAAATTACAAGCTCTAATTGGCAGATAAATTCCTTTTGTGCAAAAATTAAAAGAAACAAAATTTTGAAATTTTAGAGTAGATAATATAGATGAATAATTTTTAAAAATCACTGGCCAAAACCCTCATGCAAAATCATTCGTCAAAATGAATCCCAGAGCTCAAACAAGGTCGATCCTTTCCCACAGTCTATGAACTTGGAGTCCAAGGGCTAGTGTACTTGTAGATCTCTATTTAATCTTGAAAATAATTGTTAGATCATAGAGAGAATCAGATCACCTAAAACAAGATACCTATACCAATAGAATGTTTCTATCATCAGCGACTAAAATAACAATTATGAATTTTAGCACAATATAGAGCATGAAATAACAAAATACTAGTACATACCACAAATCAACAAATAGAAGAACACCATGAACTGAAACCCCAAAGTCTTTCTATTATGCGAAAAATAATTCCAACAAAGCAAATATCAGTACATTAGTTGAAAATTACTTCATCCAAAGATCAAATGTGAAATAGGAGTTCAATAGCTTCCTTGCATAGAGAAACTCCAACAAGTGAAAAATAATAGCTAGTTGGCTTGATCCTCGTCAAAATAATATCGTCCTTAAAAAATAACTTGACATTCTTTTAATCTCCACCATTGATTTTTTATTTTTGATGAAAATTTTAAATCTCTTAAAAACCATTTTTTATTAATTCAAAAACTAATATTTTGGATTAATATCCTAAAAAATTTTGATTTTGACTTTACCACCAAGGTCCAAGGGGTCAAATTGAAAAAAAAAAAACAAAAAACAAAAAAAAAAACAAACAAACCATTTTTCCCTTAGTGGAGGGCTCTGAAAATTAATTCTTTTTTGACCCACAAATTTTTTATTATTTTTCACTTGAGAGAATTTAATTTATCTGAAATTAATTTTTGACTCTAAAGTAATTAATTTTCCGACTTCCATTTTTATTTAATTTTGCCATAAAAATTAACTAATTGACGTTAGAGGGGTTTAGTTATTTTTCCACCCTCAAATATTTTAGCCATAATGTTTAACTATGAGTAATCATGCACTAATATATTTTTTACATCAAATTATTACAATATAAACCCTTAGAAGAGGAAAACACATTTAAGCATAAACCCTCAAGACATTACTCAATTCTGCAACAAAATATGATCTAATATGGAACCAAGTATTTCTATAATAAAATAATTTAGCCTTGGTGTATAATTATGAGGGATCATGCACTAAAATTATTCCTAAACATATTTTTACATAGACTTAATAAACACCAAGACTCACTTAAGACATAGCTAGGAAATTCCAACCTAGCTTTCGGGTTATAGCTAGAAGAAAAAGTTTGTCGATTATTTGTGTTTACAAACACGCATAATTCAATGAGGTAAAAAAACTTCCTAGGATGAAACCCTTTGAAAAAAATCAAAAGCTTACCTAGGTGCAATTACATGACTCAATGGTCATACTAGCATCATTTACAATAAACTTTGCAGCAATTGGGTCTACAATAATACAAATGGAAATTGAATGATAATATTGATTTGAAAAGAATTGATACGTTGCTTTGGACTATGCTTCTTGGACTGTTGACAAAGCGTGGTCAACAGGGACCAAACCAATAAGCTGCAAGTGGGTCTTCAAGAACAAATATAAAACAGATGGCTCACTTGAAAAACATAAAGCTAGGTTTGCGGAAAAAGGTTTTGCATAAAAGGAAAGGGTTGATTATAAGGAGACTTTTTTACCTACAACAAAATGGGATATCATTCGGACTCTCTTTGCCTTGGCAATTCAGAATGGTTGGAAAGTCCATCAATTGGCTGTAAAAATTGTTTTCTTGAATAGAGATCTCAAAAAGAATGTGTTTGTGTCCCAACCAGAAGGATTTGTTGTAAAAGGTCAAGAACACAAAGTCTGTAAGCTTGTCCAATCCTTGAATGGCCTCAAACAAGCACCGCAAGCCTGGGACGCGAAATTGAATGAGATCGTCTAAAACTACTCCAATCCTTTGACTACTCCAATGGAATAGAATTTGAAACTCACATCCGCTAAAGGAAAGGAATTTGAGGATGCAACAAAATACAAACAGCTCGTAGGAAGTCTCAACTACCTGACTACTACCAGACCTAACATTTAATTTGATGTTGGAATCTTCTCCAGGTTTATGCAAAAACCTTGTGAAGGTCATTGGTCTACTGCAAAAAGAGTTCTAAAGTACTTGAAGGGAACTCAAGACTTTGGATTCAAGCATACACAGGTGGATAACTTTAGATTGCTTGGATACTCTGATTCAGATTTTGATGGAGATAAAGAAACTCGAGCATTTATTTCAAGTTATGTTTTGAGTCTTGGATCAGGAGCTATCTCCTGGAGCTCACACAAAAAATCAGTTCCAACAGATTCCACAATTGAGGCAAAATATGTGGCAGCAGCTGAAGCAACGAAGAAAATTGTGTGGCTCAAGAAAATTTTGGAAGATTTGCAAGATTTGCAAGAGAAACAAGTGCATTCAACTCCTTTTTTGATAGATAACACTTCTACAATAAAGTTGGCCAAGAACCCAAAGTTCCATGATTGGAATCAATACAAAGTATCATCTGATTCTTTTGAGAAATGTAACTAGTTTCGGTCTTCATAATTGTTGTACTCATTTCAATATATATCCTATGTAACAAACAAGAAAAGAAGAAAGAAAATTATTATTATTAAAGCATGGGTTTCATGCTCATTATTGATGGGCTTCTAGGTAAAAGCATGTTCTTCATGCTTCTAGGATTTGTTAGGTCTTAGGATTTATTATCATGAATCAATGGAGTCAACATCTTACTTAAGATGACCCTTTATTTTTTAGTCTAGAAAGTCCTAGAATCTCCAAAGTACAAGTTGACCTAAAAGAGGGAATTTGACCCCTTGAGAAGGCTATATAAAGTAGTTCGACTTCATTTGAGGTACACTCACTCACAAGTTTGATTTATAGCTCGGTAGCTGCAAGAAAGAGAGTGAAAGTCAAGGAGAAAGAAGAAGGACAATTTCTTGGTTTTTAGGCTTTATCTCTCTCACATGTGTGAAATTCTAGAGTTTATGGGCTACAGAAATAGGTCAGAGTTGCAGGACCGAGTTGCAGTAGAACAAAGTGCAACATCTCATAGCTGGGAAGAAGGAAACGTTGTCTAGACCTCGCTAACCTTAAGAAGAGTTGTCTTGCTCTTGGAAGGTCCTAGAAGGAGTCTAATCTAGGGTTTCTTCAAGAGCTACAAGGCCAAAATTGCAAATCAAGTAGCAGTATTGTAGCTGGTAGGTCAAAGTTGCAGTTTGGTGCAGATTCAAGGAAAGACTTGAAGAAGAGTTGTCTTGGTATTGGGAGGACTTGGTCTAGGGATTTGGTCTTTGTATCTTATTTGAAGTAGATTCTAAGAAGAGGAGTTTCAGAGTTTTCCCCTTAGAGGAGTTTTGCCCTCGTTGAGAGCATATATCTGTGTCCTCTTTTGTTATTATTGTTCTTGATATTGTTTGGTGAAAGATCTAACTAAAGAATATAAAGAATATAACTAAAGATTCACAAGCACTATCAAGGTTAAGGAAAACAAAGTATAATAGTTGACGCTTTACATTTTCCAACATATTAGATATCATATTGAGGCCAAGACAATACACCTACAACATTGTTCCATAAATGAGCAGATTGTGACATCTTCACCAAAGCGGTTGGAAAAGAAAATTTTGAAAGATTTAGAATGATACCGAGACTCACCAACATTCCTTCATATTAAGGGGGGGGGATGTTGACCCCTAATTCTAACAAATTGGGATATTAATGTAAATATTATAAATAGCAATATAAAGGACATTGAAAGATGAATCTCAACAGTATCCCTCTCCTTGTATATATCCATGTTTTCTCTTAATGAAAAACACAATTCAATAGTGGAGTTACTCATCTACCTGACAATAGCTACTACCTCTTCGACCAAACATGCTTTATGGTTAATGTGCATGAGTAGTTCACGGAGTGCGTTCAAGATGAGACCTTGAACATTATTTGCAAACACACCTACATGGAAAGAACAATGTTGTTCATGATTACTTCATTTTTGAATCATTTCCCACTTAGAGGTTGAGAAGCCATTGTCCCTAATTTGCAAGGTGCCCTTGCAAAATTATTTCATTTTTCTTTTCCATTAGTTTCTGCAAGAGGGTATGTTATTTTTTATTTTATATGTTCTCCTAAATAAGTACGAAGAAGTGTGCCAACACTATGTCATGCCAATTCAATTTAATTTTCAATAATGTGTAAAGTGGGAATCATGGTAAACAAGTCTTTGTTCAATTAAACCCCACATGCCAATTTAATTTGCAATAGTGTAAAGTGGTAGTCATGGTAAACCCAAGTCTTTGTTCAATTGAACCCCACTATATTTAAGACACTGCAAGGTGGTTAATCAATTGATTTCCCAATGAAGTTAACTAATGGGGTTTTATCACTCTCTCCCCCTCCTCCCAAGCTTAACCATTTCTTTTGGCAAGATGATGTGGGGAGTTCCTCAAGTTGGGTTGCTATGATTAATAGTTTGTGTGAATGTTGTAAATGCATATAACAATAAATAGATAAAAATAAGGGACACCAAAGCAAGCTGCAAATAAATCTCAGTTCAAGACAGAGTTTGGGTTAATCCATTTCATGGACGTACAAAACATGTAAGTATCTTTACATCATTCAACTTAGTTCCTTATTGCCAGAAGTGCCAACAAAGAAAAATATGGATGTGTCATTGGTTTGCCATGAGAAAAAAGAAACTTCATACCATTCCCAAAACAAACTAAAGATCATGCAACAGCGAAATAGTATGAGCAGTTAGAGAGGGATCAATGATTCATGACTAGAAAGGCCTTGCCAAATTAGGGCTTTCAATAAAAGACATGTTTGGCATTGGCCATGTCGACAGACCTCCTACATCGGGTTGAGGGCCAGTAGTTGGAGAATGTACATATGCGAAAACCGACGACCCAGACATCGGAACTAATGTACCAACTGGCTGTGCATGATGGAAATTTACAAGTGGCACAACACTTTCACTGTCCCACTCAAACAGTGTGTGCAGTCCTCTCCATTCTGCACACAGTATATAATAACAAGGGCAATACTACATCCGCCACATATCCTTTTTAGAGATACCATAGTGTTATGCAATCAATTTTAAAGATAGCACAGATGATCAGAGTAAAGGAAGTTGTGGACGTCAGAAAACCAGGTCCTACAAAAGAAAGAGAGTATTGTTTAGAAACAATATTAATGGATTCTGTTGGGCTGTATTTCCCACACCACTGATAAGCCAAGTGGCATTTCTAATAAAATTTATGTGAGTATATAACTTAAGTTACGGATCAAAAAACAACAGCAATAACAGAAAGGAAAAAACTATCATTACAATGTAAATGACATTTCACTTATTTGGTGCACACAAACACTGACTACCAATTGGGTATGGTGGATTAGCCTAAGACACATACAGCTGCTCATCCTATGTATTTTTCTGTCTCTTGGACAATTAAACCCTAGCCACCATGATAAGTCAAAACTCAAGATCTACCAAGTTTGACTCTAATGGGATCCTCTTTGATTTATTCATGATCTTCCAAGTCAAACTCAGTTTGACTAAGTTTGGATTGCGATGATCACAAATCAAACTCTGATTCATGATTAATTGAGTCAAACTCAGTTTCGCCAATGTGGATTTACTCAATTTAACCTCTGCTGGGCACTTATTAAAATATGTATATATCTTTATATTTTGTACTCACCGAGTTCTTGCTGATTCTGAGTCTGGTGAGTCGTGACATGAAATTAAATTCACATCAAGCAGAAATTCACAAGTTCCAATCTTCAAATAATACTACACCATTCAAGAAGATTACAATGAAAGATGAGAATTAACTAAATGTACAACACATAGTTGCGGGGGAGCGCCCCCCCCATCGAACCCGCTCCCGAAGCGCACTCCGGGCGGGAGCGGCTCCAGAGCGGCTTGGGAGCGCACTCCCTAAATCGCTCCCGGACGGGAGCGATTTTCGGGAGCGCGCTCCCACCCAAAAAAATTTCGCTCCCTGCCAATTTCGGGAGCGACCTAGGGAGCGGTCGCTCCGTCGCTCCCGAAGCGCTTTTTAAAGCCCGGGAGCGATCGGGGAGCGATCACTCCCGATCGCTCCCGAGCTTTAAAAAATCACTCCGAGAGCGATTTTAAGCTGGCCGGGAGCAGGTCGGCGGAAAAAAATTCCGCGGACCCGAAAATAAACTTAAATTTTATAATAAAAAAAATTGTTTTAAAAGCCCTTTGGGCATAAAAACATTTCATTATGAATGTTTGAAGAGGTTGAGGAGCTTGAAGAGCAAGAGTTTGGAGCAAGGAGCAATTGCTGAAGAGCGAGGAGCGAGGAGCAAGGAGCGAGGAGCAAGCCTGCAGAGGTAAGTAACTTAATAATTTAGCTAATCTAGCTAGTTTAATTTAGTTAAGTAGTAATTTAGGGAATTTAATTTAGTTTATTGAGTATTAAAATTATGAATTTCAATTAAATTAATAAATTAAGTTAATTAATCCCAATAAATTAAATTAATTTGCAGATTGTTGAATGAAAACCTACAAACATCAAACACCATGGACCTGACTATATTTCTGGGCATTTTCCTGTTCCTGGTCCCTTTTATGGTTATTATGGTGCTGGAGAGTAGGAAACGGAGGGGCCAAACTGAAGAGGGGGATGAAGAAGTTGGAGAAAGTCAAATGGGTGAAAACCCCGGTGAGGAGGAGCTGGAGGAGGGAGAACAGGACCCTTAAAAAACTAAATAAGACCAAACCCCATTGTGGAAATATGTTCACAGGGCTGAAACAGGGAGAGGGGGTGGAACCACTAAATTTCATTGCCCCCATTGCAACACTGATTACACAGGTTCATACACCCGTGCTAGAAGACACCTCTGCGGGAAAAGGCCATGGGATGGAGAGAAACAAATAGGAATCAAAACTTGTGCAGCGGATAGAGCCAAATACATAAGGGAGGAGGAAGAAGCCCAATACCAATCAAAAAAATCAAGGGGTTTCTTTGAGGGCTCACGAGTCACAATCACAAAGAACTCCTTCAGCATCCTCCCAAGGCAGTGGATATGGAGGCTTAGGGTCATCATCTTTAAGGCGTAGAACCATATCAGATTTCCTTGATGAGGGGTGTAGGAATGATGTGGATTCAAAGGTTTACAGGTTTCTCTATGCATGTGGGATACCATTCAACGTTTTTCGCTCACCTTATTGGCACGAAATGGTTTCGGCCATAAATGATGCCCCTAAAGGATACAAGAGCCCTGGGTATGACAAGGCAAGAACCGTTGGCCTTGATAATGAAAAAGCAAAAATATCACATTCTTTGAATAGAATGACAAGTGCTTGGACTGAGCATGGGGTGTCCATCGTATCTGATGGATGGACAAATGTAAAAGGCAAGCCATTGATAAGTGTTCTTGCTGTTTCTGTTAATGGTCCAATCTTTCTAACTGCACATGATTACTCAGACAAGTTCAAGACCGCCATCAACATTGCAGAAGCATTACTTGAAACAATTGACCGTATTGGGCCATACAATGTCATCCAAGTCATCACTGATAATGCTGCTAATTGTAGGGCAGCGGGAGCAATTATTGAGTACAAATACCCCAATATATTTTGGTCTGGATGTTTGATTCACACATTGAACCTTCTGTTGCATGATATTGTCAAGAACAAAAATGAACAATACCAATGGATTGGTGATTTGTACAAAAAAGGCAAAAAAATGATAAAATTTATTACAAATCATAGCAATACCATGGCCTTTTCCGCAGTCACTCGAGATTGGAGTTGTTGAAGATTGCGAAGACGAGATTTGGTAGCTATTACCTCACCTTCAAGCGCCTTTTGAAGGTAAGAGAGTCGATGGCTAGCATGGTATCAAGTCCACATTGGCAGGTATTGAAGGAAAGGGCTACAAATGCAGCTGACAGGGGAGGTTTTGAAATGGTGGAGGGGCCGCTCTTGATGGCCAATTTTGGACAAGTGTGAGGCAAGTTTTGGATTTCACCAAAGCCCATTTATCACATGATTCGGTTTGCAGATACAGACAAACCAGTGATTGGCGAGGTGTATGAGCAGATGGACACCATGTTGGGGCAAATAAAAGATATTGTTCATAACAGAGATCCCGACTTGTACAAACTGATTCCCGATTGTGTGTGTGAACGGTGGAATAGACTTAATCTTCCACTACATTGCTTGGTGTATATCCTTACGCCAAAATACTACTCTACGTCTTGGTTGGGCCAACCTGCAGTAAGGGGTGGGGTTAGGACCAAACCCCATTTAGATCCAGAGGTAACTAGAGGATATTTGGAAGCATTAGAAAAATTGGTACCTGACAGGGAGGAATGTGCAGCTGTGCGCCTTGAAATAGGCAAATACTTCAGTGGCACTAGTTTGTATGGTAACTTCCATGCAATGGACGATAGAGATAGATTTGATACTCTCACATGGTGGGAAACATATGGCGAGCAGGGACTTTTGCCAAAATTGGCAAAAAAAGTTCTTTC
>APFE031195649.1:21812-39162 GCA_000404065.3 Pinus taeda | reverse complement strand
AAAAACATTCTTCAATTAGCATAATATGCATTATTCTCTCACCGTGTATTTTTCAGTCAAAGAGCACAAGTAACAAATTAACATGTATTTTCCCTTCATTATTTCTTCACAAAGCCAAAAAATCTATGCCTTATCTATAAAGTAACAAAAACATTTTGGAATAAGTTTCATATTTCAAGCTAATGTTTAACCTATAAAGCAACAAAAACTTCTTTTTGAAATAAATTCAATGGGTACAGTGCCGTTGATCTGGTGCTTGGGTTGTTTGATGGAAACCACCGAACGCGGGACCTTTCCCAACGTTAAATTTCCACAGAACTGGACCCCCCGCATGTCGTTGATCTGGACGCAAAATAATTTGGGCCGTAGATCTTGAGTCCTCCATTTACTCAGTATTTTGATCACCTTTCTCAGCTGATCATTTCATTCTGGCTGTACACGGCTTTCTGAAAAGATACATATTCCGAACTTACATGTTTCAGGGGCGAAGCTTTCTCGCATGTACACAGAAAGTGTTTTTACAGCTTATGCGACCGTTTAAACCGTTACAAGGACAGCGACCATAGAGGCTGCTTCATGGTTGACAATTTTTGTATAAGCGAACAAAAATAAACATGCTCTGTTTGACAATGAATATCAAGGTCCTCGGTCCGGTCGGAGTTACATACATGATCAACAATAACAAATTCAAGATTAGCTTCTCGCCAAGAAGTATCACGTCCATGTCTCCACCTTGCATTCCTTTTTCTTGGACTTGCATGACATTTACATCCTCTTATAGTGATTTCTTCGCTCCTGATATTTGTGCCCCCTCAAGAAAAAGTCTGCATCAGATGAAAATTACATGTATCCTCACAAGAACAAGAGTTTTGACCAAGAAGCACAGACCCTTCCATACTGCCTCATTCCTTTGTGCTCTTTGAGACACCAAATTAGGCTACAACTGCAAGCACACGTGTTGCACATGAAGCAACTTGATCATGGACACTTTCGTATCTGTCAGAGCATCCATCAGCTTTCCAACAATTCATGACAAATTGCTTCACTAATAAATGGACTCTATGTATGCACTCAGAACAGCACCGGTAGACACACTGCACCTGAGAACTGGGCAAATTACCATCTTCTATTTTATTTGTCGCATCTACATTACCACCATTTGTGTCTGCTGAGGCACCATGTGATTGTAGAATGCCTATCTCAGGGTCATGAAAATGATGGTTGGTTGATAATGTCTCTGAGCATTTGAACTCTGACTGGATTTCATAACCATCAAATGGATCAGCCTTAGATACTGTTCCATTGATCATCCTGCAAAACCTAGCCGGCCTTGCCACAGTTGCCAAAGCTACACTAAAGTAATGGTAATGGTAGTAAGACATTGAGGTCCAACTGTGTTGAAGGGGCGAGTTGAATCAATAGCAATGATAATGACCCAAGTTCAAAAACCACCATGCTTTGTCCTTAGATAAAGCTAAGAAAAGATATCGAATGATTATAATATCCCTCAGGTAAAGGATGGCAATACTCATACATTCCCAAATTTGAGCCTGTAATTTCAAGTTGCTAAGCATTGTTTCATTGCTTATGTATCAGTTTGTAATTTTCTTAAGTACATTGTGTTTCCTACTAGTTGATTCCATTAAAAAAATTACTTATCTCCAAGGAATTTTGATTATAATAAAGCCTACATATTTTGCATTTTGAAGCATGTCTTTACTGCAATATGTAAATCCTGCATATTTTTCACTTTGAAGCATGTCTTTACTGCAATATGTATATTATATGTTGAATCTATTTTCATTACAACATTGTATGGAACTACAGATTGTATTTTTTATATCCTGTGATTTAAATACTTCAAGTTGTTTCATTCAAAATATCTGAGAAAGTATTCAATTTCAGTTTCCTTTCCTGCAACACTGAGTGAACAAAGCTTGGACTATCCTTGAACAAATTGTGTGGGTTGTATAGTTCCCTGGTGAATAATTTGGCAGAAAGTTATATTTTCTTACAAATTCCTTTGTCTTACACATTTTGATAAAAAATCCATTGGTGCACTGTGTGAGCCCCTTTAACAACATGTTATGTAGTTTAAAACATTTGGTCTCTAATTCAAACTTGTCTTGCCTATATCGAACTGGAAGATTCCAAAAGACATACAAGGGTGAATCTAGGGGGAATCAGAGGAATAACGAAGCATCAAGTTCAGGTATTTTTTTATCAAGAAGGCCCTTCATCACCTTTGATTATCCAAAATCAATATTTTCAAGTTTAAACTCCAGAAAGAGAAACTCTTTCTTTGTCTCAAAGGAATTAAAAACATCTCAAAGAATGTAAAGGCCACCGCTATTAGCAACACCGTTGATCTTGTGGTCCAAAAAATTTGTTTAGAAATATGGTCAAGGAGATCCTTAGAAATAAGGTTAATAATTATCTAAACTTTCTTGTGAAGTTTTTGTTGTTTCAGTCAGAGCAGCAACCTTCTTCCTATTTAGAGCTTCGATCATCACTTTACTAAATGCAGTAAGCATTCGCAAGTAAGTAGCTTCAACCTCTTTTTCATCCACTTTTACTACACATAAAATTCGAAAGATATATCATGATAATCATCCTCACTTGCCATGGGCAAAAAACAAGACAAAAAAGGTCTCTCTACTGTAGTGGTCAAGGACAACTAATTAAATGAAATGTTGGTTGTTTCAGATCTCTGCATTTGCTTATTTTCTGGATCTTGTTTGAAAATGTGATGTCTCTGCATGGAACCAAGGCAACTATCATTGGATTATTAGAAGTTGGTCGTGTCAATGAATGGGTTGTGACAGAAAAGCTTGGAGATGCCATTGAAATTTGCTACTTCTCTCTCTATTTGGTCCCAATCTCAGTCTTGTTTATCAACACCAAATACTCAAAAAATTCTCGATGTCTCCTTTTGCCACATTGCTCAACTCATTTGGTCCTTCACTTGTTTCGTGGGGTGGTGGTTTTTTGGTTCCTGTAGCACTCTAGTCCCTCCAACTACAACATTCCAGCTTTCAAATATATGATGCAAGGCCCCTCCCAATGGCCCCATCACTAAAGACCAAGGATACTTCACTTTGAAGCAACAAATTACTCAGCAAATAAATCGCTTAAGCCATCAAAGGAACAGCCAGATTACAGTCTGAAGAGAAATATTGGGAATTGAGCTTATCCTTTAGACCTTGGTTAAAGCATTGCATGGCTAATTTCATGTCTCCAAGGACACGGTCACTGGGGTAGTGGAAGCTAAAGAGGACTCTGTTCTACAAATCTTGGGGCGAAGCTTTCTCGCATGTACACAGAAAGTGTTTTTACAGCTTATGTGACCGTTTAAACCATTACAAGGACAGCTACCATAGAGGCTGCTTCATGGTTGACAATTTTTGTATAAGCGAACAAAAATAAACATGCTCTGTTTGACAATGAATATCAAGGTCCTCGGTCCGGTCGGAGTTACATACATGATCAACAATAACAAATTCAAGATTAGCTTCTAGCCAAGAAGTATCACGTCCATGTCTCCACCTTGCATTCCTTTTTCTTGGACTCGCATGACATTTACACCCTCTTATAGTGATTTCTTCGCTCCTGATATTTGTGCCCCCTCAAGAAAAAGTCTGCATCGGATGAAAATTACATGTATCCTCACAAGAACAAGAGTTTTGACCAAGAAGCACGGACCCTTCCATACTGCCTCATTCCTTTGTGCTCTTTGAGACACCAAATTAGGCTACAACTGCAAGCACACGTGCTGCACATGAAGCAACTTGATCATGGACACTTTCGTATCTCTCAGAGCATCTATCAGCTTTCCAACAATTCATGACAAATTGCTTCACTAATAAATGGACTCTATGTATGCACTCACAACAGCACCGGTAGACACACTGCACCTGAGAACTGGGCAAATTACCATCTTCTATTTTATTTGTCGCATCTACATTACCACCATTTGTGTCTGCTGAGGCAGCATGTGATTGTAGAATGCCTATCTCACAGTCATGAAAATGATGGTTGGTTGATAATGTCTCTGAGCATTTGAACTCTGACTGGATTTCATAACCATCAAATGGATCAGCCTTAGATACTGTTCCATTGATCATCCTGCAAAACCTAGCCGGCCTTGCCACAGTTGCTTCCTGAGCAGCTTTTTCAATAGTGTCACCTGAGTCCACATTATTCTGGGCTACAGAGGCTCCGCGCAAAGAAAATTTGCTGGGGTCACAAACTGGGGGAAAGATCGGCCGACAACATTCCCACAAAACAGCATTGTTTGCTAACAGAGATCTTGGACTTGATATCTCTGTCCCAATAATGCTTGTAGCAGGACCATAAATACCAGGTTTAAAAACATTTGGGCTTTTAGTGTTGCCGAAAATAACCTTTTTCGTTATTTAAATAAGAAACTGGAAAAGGATCAGAGGTTGCTTGAACATACAATTCCCCACGACCAACAATGTTAATATCAGTAAGCCCTTGGGAGCTTAACTCTGACCTTTCCTCGCACATGAAGAAGGATCCACTACAGGAATGCAGCTATGTTTCCAAGCTCTATGTGGCATATGCCCAAATGTTAACCATGTCCTCCAGAGAAGTTGCTTGTGCTAATAGAGGGAAAATTTGGCATTTATCTTTTCCATTTTGAATCTTCTTTTTTATTTTTTTAACTAAAAGCTCCAAAACCTTTCTTATATCACGTGAAACTTCGTTCCCAGTATTGTATAAACCCTTGAAGGCAAGCAAGCCCATAGCAACCAAACCTCTCACTGTAGAAGTGACCGACATACCTTTATGTTCAGTACTGCTGTCCACTGATGCAACTTGTGTTGAGCTGTTTGTATCAAGAACACAAGAATTAATTGGCCAACGCTTCCATGGGCCATCTGTGGTTGCACAAGGACCTTCATTCAACTTTGGTGTCACCCAACAAAGTTCAGCAAACTGTATATAGTGGAGAAGTTGGTAACCACAAGCTGCAATTGCTAGCTACATGGCTGTTGTTCCTTTTCCAGATCCCCGGTGAGAAGGCTTTTGCAGCATTTGGCTTTGGCCATTGTTGCTTCTAATCATGTCTATCTTTCAGATTTAAATGTTCCAACTCAATGTTCGATAGAATAGTGTAATCCTTAGCACCTATTGAATAACATTGACTTCCTTTATGAAAACCACCAACATCATCCTCAGAACAGATATTCTTTGGTTCATCCAGTGAGGCATATTCCCTCTCAATACATGTCTTGGAAGGACAGTTTATTATATGTTTCCCAGCTCCTTCATACAGCTTTCCACAAGACGAAGCAGTTTTAAATTTCCTCAGCGATATAGCAACACCATGAGATATGTCATGAATAAATTGAATGTATCTTCTCATTAAAGCCTTTGTTATATTCTTAGCAGATTGATCAAATAAACACTTATAATCTGAGGTAGAAGGTCGTTGCACAGAAAAGCAAGGTACATTCTTTTTGGATGCAAGTGAAGATACATCAGCGTCTTGGTTCATGAAGAAATTTCTTATCTGAAAGGGAAAAGCAGTCCCTGGTAGCTCACAAGTAGCCAGAAATACCAACGGCACATCCGCAGGTATTGAATCCACTTGCTGAAGCAGTATATCCATGCTCGAGATCCAGCACTTTGGCCTGCACCTCCCTGATTCTCAGAAATCTCATTAACCTTTTCCACTGCCCAAACCTCAATTTTAGGCATATAAATAACATATGGACCAATATTTATCCAAATTCGTAGTATATGGGTTAGGCCTTGAATTATGTCTCCATGTCCTTCCTGCAACTGTACCCATTGTCCACAGAGACCGAGATTTCCCATGAATGCTCCACTCCTATGTCTTCTGAAAATCCCGCCTTTGGGAACTTCCCCCTTCAACTTATTGAAAGAGAAGTTCAAATGGTGAAGCATTTTAAGGTTTTCTAGGGACATAGGTATTGTGCGTGACAAATTGTTTTCGGAGAAATCCAAGTCCTCCAAAGATCCCAGTTTCCCAAGTGAATCTGGAATTGGGCCATCAAATGAATTCCACGGCAGATTGAGATAGTGTACTTCTGTGCAACTTTCAAGTTCGCTTGGAACAGAACCAGTTAATCGTTGACAGCAACATTTATTTCTTGAACCATGGTCATCTTGCTAATCTCAAGAGGCAGGGGGCCTTCTAATAAATTGCTGGACAAGTTGAAGAAGAATTGCAAATTTGGAAGACCTGCAACTGTTCGTGGTATATTTCCATTAAACGTGTTGTGAAACAAGTCCAATGCGTCCAATCTCAGGAAATCTCCTATATTCGGGGATATGTTTCCAGATAATTTGTTTTGATCAAGGTAGAGGTCTCTCAGCTGTTTCAGTTGACCCAAAGAGTGAGGAATTTGCCCAGAGAGCTTGTTTTGGCTCAGAGATAAGAGTCCTAATCTTTGTATGCCGCCAATTTCCGTTGGGATACTTCCTCGTAACTTGTTTTTGTCCAAATACAATCTTTCCAACTTTTGAAGTCTGCCCAGTGTTGAAGGAATGGATCCATTGAAGATATTCCACTCTAAATTAAGATATGTCAGATTAGCCAGTTTGCCAATCTCTGGTGGTATTTTTCCACCTATTTCATTGTGGCTGAAATCGAACACAGAAAGTCGGGAAAGCTGTTGAATGGAAGAGGGTATAGTGCCAGTAAGATGATTTTCACCTATGTGTATCTGTTCAAGGAAGGAGCAATTAGTTAGAGCAGTAAGAATAGGTAATGTCGTGCTGCTCCCATTATGCTTGATGGAAAAGGAATCCAATGTATTTTGCAAATGTCTCCTCCAGGACAAGGATGATTGTAGGTGTTGGTTCAAAGAACATTGTTGGGAGTTTTAAAGAGGTGATGAAAGAACAAGGCTGGAAAGGGCTGTGGGCTGACAATGGCATTAATCTACTTCGGATAGTTCCTAGACACACTAGTCAACTAGTAAATAGCAGTGAATTTTAGTATTCTAATCACATCCTGAAAGAAGCTAGATTTAGTACCAGCATTTAACATTCGCCACACAGGAATATTAACTAATTGATCTTAACAGTCCCTCCGTCTTCACTTTTAATCATTGGGTACTGCCATTCAAGTTTTCTATATGCATACAACTAATTGGGAAATGGCATTAGTCAGATTCAAATTAGGAATAAAGTAAAAGAAGCAAAGACAGATGTACCTGCTTCTAATTTGGAGGATGGTTTAATCAACAGCTCATTTCAGAGATACAAAGTCCAGCTCACATGCAGTTCGGTTCACTAGGCTTTCATGGATAAGGTCGAGAATCCAAGCTCTGCATCTATACTTTCATGTTGTTGTTGCAGACTAAATGAGCTTCTGCAGCACATCGTATCCATCCATACAATCAGACTACTTTCAATGCAATAACCGATCCTAGTGAGGCAAAGCTCCATCTCATGTTTTAAGAAAATCATATCCACCATGTCGCCAGGTCCCTCCACCTCTGGTATTATGTCCTATCACATTGAGTCTAAATAAACTAACTACATGGCATCAGGACAAGAGGCGGTTGTTGTTGAATTTTTAAACCACCGCTAGAACCCATATGAAACCCACACTTAGATTACTTCAAAGTTCAGACTGTTCAGTTAACATAAAAGAACAAAAAAATTGGTCTAAAGATTGTTACATGGTACAAAATTACTGAAGACCTTTGACAGCTGATCAGATCAACCATCTACTGCACTGTACCTGAAAATTCCCATCTGCATTTCAGCAATAGCAACCTATAACTAGACCAAGCCCACTTAATCAACTATCACCCATAAAAAAGACTTCATAGTAATTTTATCTGACCACTGGTAAGTCCTATAGTAGTAAATACTGTCACTATAAGTCAATCTATTTTACCTGTAATAGAAATTGTGACTGTTGGAAGCAATTTACTAAATACTAGCCGAATACCCTTGACAGCTGATCAGATCAACCATCTACTGCACTGTACCTGAAAAGTCCCATCTGCATTTCAGCAATAGCAACCTATAACTAGACCAAGCCCACTTAATCAACTATCACCCATAAAAAAGACTTCATAGTAATTTAATCTGACCACAGATAAGTCCTATCGTACTAAATACTGTTACTGTAAATCCATCTATTTCACCTATAATAGAAATTGTGACTGTTGAAAGCAATTTACTAAACACTAACCTCCATACAACACTCCCTCAGGACCACTTTAGTCAGATCATTCCATTAAAGATAAACTGCACGGAAGTTAGTCACTTTTTGAAGTATTTAGAAAGCCTTGACAGTTTTTGCAACTACTCTTATTCCCAAGGTCCACGTCATAAATGACAAATGCCAACTCACTAACCATATTAGCAAACCAATTCCAGGTTATATATGTGAGGACTATCATTGGAATATACCTGTAGCACTTGATTCATTCCTAGTGCATACTGTCTCCGGCCAGGCCAAACCCATTGCGTTTAATCAGAGTGTGCAGCCCACTAAACACTAAACCAAATGCATTTTCATTGAAACGTGGTGCACACTTATACAAACTCTACTCAGATCACTTTATCAACCTCAGACATCAAACCTGTTTGAGATAGCTTGCCTAGTGCATTATTACCAATGTGATCGCTGCACTAAATCAATTGCAATCCACTCACTATTAGTGAATCTTGCCAGGTGCGCTTCAGCAAATACATCTACAGAGGGCATTGTTTATCGCTGAATATGTCAGTGTTGGTGTCAAACACTTTTAAAGTCTCATTTAATAGTCCATTGGCTTCATCGGGTGTGCCTTCATGAATAGTCCCTCCATGAGAGTGCTATATGTCATCATATTAGCGACGTGACCGCGGTCTTTAGTCTGTTTAAATAACTTTATTGTCTCCTTAAGATTACCCACTCTGCTCCTTAAGAGTAAATCCATCAATGTGTTGTAAGTGACAATACCAGGGCTCAGACCCTGCTCTGGCATCTCACAGAAAATCTGTTGAGCTGTATCTACCTAAGATGCATGCTATTAATATATTGTATTTAACTAGGACAGCCTGCAACCTTTCTCCGACATCTCTTCAAGCTGCTCCCCTGCCTTAGCTAGTTTATCCGCCTTTGCAGAACCCATTTACAAGTGTATTGCTTGTGATTTCATCAGGGTGATTGTCGTCTTTACCATAACATCTAACACGAGGAGAGCCTATTGAAGCTTGCCCTCTTCGCAAATACCATTAATAAGAGCAGTTTATTTGTTAACATTCGTATTAAACCTCTTATCCAGCATCTCATGAAGCACCTTGGTGGTTTCCTGTTATTGCCATTCCTTGCAGAAACCATCAATACGAGCACTGAGTGTAAACATCAGGCATGTGTTTTTTTTACCATTTCATTTAAGAGCTTCCCGGTTTCATCCAATTTGCCTTGTTTACAGAAATTATCGATAAGTACGCTGTATGGATTAAACCTCTTATCCAGCATCTCATGAAGCACCTTGGGGGTTTCCTGTTATTGCCCTTCCTTGCAGAAACCATCAATAGGAGCATTGAGTGTCGCAACATCAGGGCAGGTGTTTTTGTTGACCATTTCATTTAAGAGCTTCCTGGCTTCATCCAATTTGCCTTGTTTACAGAAACTATCGATAAGTACGTTGTATGTGACAACATCAGGGCATATGTTTTTGTTGGGCATATCATAGAAGAGTTTCCTTACCTCATCAAACTTACCTCCCTTACAGAAACCATCAATAAGTACATTATATGTGACAATATCTGGGCAAATGTTTTTGTTGGGCATTTCATTGAAGAGCTCCTTAGCTTCGTCCAACTTGCCTTTCTTACATAAACCATCAATAAGCGCATTGTATGCGACAACATCTGCACATATGTTTTTGTTGGGCATTTCATAGAAGAGATTCCTTGCCTCGTCCAAGTTGCCTTTCTTACAGAAACCATTAATAAGGGCACTGTATGTAACAACATTAGGGCTTATATTTTTGCTGGACATTTCATAGAAGAGCTTACTAGCCTCGTCCAACCTGCCTTCCTTACATAAACCATCAATAAGCACACTATATGTGACGACATTGGGAAATAGTTCTTTGTTGGATATTTCATAGAAGAGCTCCATACCCTCGTCCAACATGCCTTCTTTGCAAAGACCATCTATCAAAGCAGTAAATGTAATAACATCGGGGTTATGCCCTTCTTTTAACATCTGATACAGTAATCTCTTGGCCTCTTGGAGCTTACCTTCTTTGCATAGACGATCCAAAAAAGTGTTAAATGTGATTATGTCAGGCTTGTGCCCCTTTTGCAGCATAACCGCTAACAACCCAAACGCCTCGTGGGTTTTCCCTGTCTTGCAGAACCCATATATCAGGGTATTATACGTAAAAAGATTAGGAGCCTGTTGTTTGCTTGCCATTTGATTGAATAATTTGACAGCGTCCTCCATCCTCCCCTTCTTGCAAAGCCCTTTGATGAGTGTACTGAAAGTTATGACATCTGGAATATACCCATCCGGTTCCATTCCTTCGAACACTTTGAATGCATAATCCATTTTAGCTGTTTGACAATAACAATTGATAACAATGCTCAAAGTTATCACATCCGGAACAATGTCTGCTTCAATCATGAGTGTGTAAACAGACAACGCTGATTCGTGTCGATTCCGTTTGACTAGACTACTTAACAAAAGATTGCAGGTGTGAAGAGTGGGGATGGATTTAGGTTTTGTTAAAAGCAGTTGCTTGAAGGTGTCCACTGCTTCTCGAAGCCTGTTGGACTGGCAGAAAGTTTTAATGCGCATGTCTGCAGTGGCATGCAAAGAGTGGAAGGAATCTTGAGGAATCGTTTGGCCAACAGAACTACTCTTTCGTATAGAAAGCAGTGTATTCCTCATCGTCACCGTCGGGGGTTGGGTGGCCAGCAACAGATTGTAATTGAATATGCTCGCTGTAAAGCCTGCTCCCTGAAACCCTAAAACCTGCTCCCTACAGCCCTGAAACCTATTTTATTGCGGCCATTGTTAAGTTCTCAAGATCGATTGATAAGAAATTAGCTTTCGCGCTTGCTGCTCTGCATCCGCCTGACATTATTCGGGCTATACTAGTATGGCAGAGAAACACTATAATATGGTTGAGTGATGTAACAAAGAGGCATAGAAGCCAAGATGATGGAGAAATGTCATGGTGTACACGATGATCAAAGAAGTAATGTTAGACTTGTGTGAACTAACTCGCAAATAGGAGAATGAACACTCACATAGATGCAAAGGAATTTCTACTAAGGCAAGGAACAATTTTGAGTACGGAAACTAAAACTTGCAGACTTGCTGCTCTAATACTAATGTCAGGACAAGGATTAAAAATATTGGAATTCCAATCTACTTTCTATTAAACTAAATGGGAATATACACATAAATCAGAGTAACTATTGGGATTCCTATTCCAAGATCTACTCATGTTATTCTATTTTATTATTTACATATGTACATATTATGCCCAATCCCGAAGGATTAGATGTGTAACAATATTGAAGAAGCCTTCACCAAAGGATTAGATATGAAGGATCATATCCAGCCTTGATGATTCTTGTCTTATTTTTTATACTATAGAATTAATCCTTGGATTGATAGGAAGTCCCATGTGCCATCTCAAGTTGAGTCTGCAATATTGTGTTGTATGGCTTTCATTGTGACATATGTAACATTCAACATAGGGCTTCAACCTTTCTAGAGATAGTTGAGGTATTCTTCTAATTTGGTTTGCATGTCTCCATCTAGGCACCTAATCATATCCTATATACCTTATCACATCATATATCCTGCAATCTATTGCTTTGTGTCCAAATTTTGTACATGAAAAACAATAACCAAAGAACTCTTCATCAGTGACATTTGGAATATTCAAACTCTTCATCGGTGACGTTTGGAATATTACAACTCTTTATCAGTGATATTTTTCTCTAGTACACAATGGAGGCCTAGTTAAGTGACTTTCTTTGGTGTATGATGTGATGTGACATGATCACTTTTCATGGATGCTTATGGTGGATCTTGGATGTTGCATGGTGATGTGGATTGGTTTATTTGTTTTATCTTGGCTTTATGTTTCATGGAATGTATATTGTTCTAAGTTAGTTTATTTGGCACTTACTTCATTGTCCCTTATTGATGTAAGCCCTTCCTCCAAGTATTTGAGGAACAAAGATATATTTTTCTTTACCTTAATCATCTAGAAAATTTAGAACCTAAATTGCAAACCCTGGAGTAAGTTAGTTTACTTTTCCTAATTTTGTTTGGATTTAGAATCACTCCAAAAGAAACACCAATAAGGTATGTATCCTAGACTCCATTCACCCTAGATTGAGAAGGAATTATTCGTTCTCATTTGTGGCATCCTTTCAAAACCATAAATTCATTTTTCTTCCGTTTTATGGTAAAGTAGGGTTAAAATACAACAAAATATTATGTTGTTATCATTTAATGACATTTTAAAAGTTAGTTTTTAGTTTTTGTTTAAAAGTGCATTGGAGAAGGTAATTCAAAGTTTCCAATGCATTTTTCAGTTATTTTCTAGGAGTCAATGTCATAATTTATTTGTTATTATATGATTTATTAACCATCAAAATTTGCTGCATTTTTGTTCTTAGTTTACTCTTAAATTTAGCCTCATTCCATATAACTTTTACACAAGTTTTTGACTATTTTTTTTTTTTTTTGGTTATAAACTTTTGGGTTTTTTTTGCAATTTGGTGGCTTAAAACCCTTGTTTATAATAGCTTTGATTTTTTCTTGATTTGGTGTGTTTGAGTAACCTACTTGAGACTCCTTAGGCTAATCCTAGCCCTTATATTGACCATATGCCCTTTGAACCCAAGCCTTGCACTTACTCCTTAACCCACTATAAACCCTAGTTAGTCATACTTCAAGTGGATATTTTTTGTAGGATCCTTAGGGGGCAATTAGCTTAAGATCCTTGGGTTACTTTATCCCTAATCCCTACTAGGGAAGCCTCCCTTGTGTTGGATTGTGTCCTTCACTAAATAGAGTGGATTAGTTGATAAGGTGACAATGATAACACTCTTCTATGCTACACATTATCTCGATCACCTAGTGATGTTTTACACTACGTGTTATCTTTTTTTTGTAACAAGGCTAATTCACAAAATATTTGGAAAGGGAAAACTCACCTTCAATAAAAATCCCCAACAGAAAAAGCCCATGTTTTGAATATGCTTCACATGTTTTTATAATCTTCTTTTCTTCTTATCAGAACTACTTTATGGTTAGGATTTTTGTCCTTTTTTCCAATTGAGTTAAGTCCCTTTGGTAAATATGAACTTATATTATCAGCCTCCAAATTGGGTCCCACTTTAAACATTCAAAAATTCCTTTTAATACACAATTTTTCAAAAATAATTTGTTGCTAATTCAAAAATATTCACGATTTCTATTTTAGTATTTAGGGCATGATAAATGCCACATTAACCATGGAAACCATTTCCAAGTTGTTCTTCATGTGTCTAGCTTTCCAATGAGCTCCCATTTTCCAAATTGGACATTGGTAACTCAAGGTGTGGCCTCTGGAAAAGAAGGAACCGTCAAATGTTGATATTTCTTCCACATGAATCTTGGTCCTTGATTTGAAAATATACCTTTTTATCCCATATGCATTTTGGGAGTTTACTCATAACATGTTTATAAAGAATTTGTCTCCACATTATTTGTGTATGAAGTAGAAAGAGCCATGGAACCTAGTGTAGTTTGTGTACAGTGTAAACTTTTGGTCACCATCTCATTGCCTAATCATCATGCTCAGTCATCCTTGCCCAATCCATACCTTCCATGTGTTAGCCATAGATATGTCCACCTTAATGCCACATGTCATTAGGAGGTGTACCAAAGAAAGGGAGAATGGAAATGAATTCTCCACATCCACATATCCAAAAAAACATGACTAAGTAATGTGAGATGTAAAACTTTGAAAATATTCTAAGTGTTGAGGAGGGTAATGTGGTGGTAGAGTGATATGGAAGTTTATAAGAAGAAATGGATGAAAACTTCGAAAACATTATAAGTGTTGAGGAGGGTAATGTCGAGGTAGAGTGATATGGAATATACTTTTGGTCACCATCTCAATGCCTAATCATCATGCCCAGTCATCCTTGCCCAATCCATACATTCTAAGTGTTAGCCATCGATAGGTCCACCTTAATTCCACGTGTCATTGGGAGGTGTACCAAAGAAAGGGAGAATGGAAATGAATTTCCACATCCACATATCCAAAAAACATGACTAAGTAATGTGAGATGTAAAACTTCGAAAATATTCTAAGTGTTGAGGAGGGTAATGTGGTGGTAGAGTGATATGGAAGATTATAAGAAGAAATGGATGAAAACTTCGAAAATATTGTAAGTGTTGAGGAGGGTAATGTAGAGGTAGAGTGATATGGAATATTATAAGGAGAAACCAATGAATAATAATGGAAAATTGATAATTTAGGAAGAAGGAATGAAGATGATGTGGGTGGCTTAACTCTGTGGGTTCTTGGACCAAATTTGAAATATCTTAGGCATATGACCTCCTTTTTTTATTATGTAAAGTGCTAGACTAAGATGACACATAAGGGTATCCTGAGAGTGGATGATTGTGTCCAATTTATTATGTACTTTTATTTTTATTTTTTTCTTGAGAGAATAAACCATTCCCATTAGTATTGTGAGAGGAAGCATTGCAACATTGAAATTGACTCTAAATTCTTAAAAACTTGTTGGATCTTCATAATCAATAAATGAGGGTCATTTCGCACTTTCCAGATTTCAAAATTTGGTCTATCTTTAGAAATATATAGGTTCAAGTATAAACCAAAATTAATCTAGTTGATGTGTAATATGAAAACACATCAACACGAGTATAAATAGGTCATATCATTACAATCATGGAGTTTGAGTATTTCAACAAAGAAAGAGTGCATATAAAAAATAGAGAAGGATGCTTCCATTCATAATGTAATTGATCATTGACACATTGTTATAGTGTTTACATGTTGAGGGTTCACCTTCAACCCTTTAAATTTTGAACAACATTACAAAACTAGAGTGTTGTAAATAAATTTAATGCATAGTGAAGTATCCCTGATCCAATGGTGGCTTAATGATCTCATGTCACAATTTGTGGGGTAAAGTGGGTATCCAAATTCATGTACTAACTGCGTGAAAAATTTACTTCAAATTTTTTGTTGTGGTTCTCAGTTGTGGGCGGTGGAACATCTTGCACATATGAACTCAATGTCATATCAAAATCTTTTAGAAGTCAAAGTAAAATATATAAAACTAAGGTATATTCATATTCCAAAGCAATAATATAATATCAATCAATTGAAACACAAATAAGAGTGAAATTCAATATAAGAGGGATAAGAGAATAGATGCACTTGGAAGGGTGGGGTTTGATAGTAGACTTGATCCTATATTAGTATATGTCGTGTAATTTTTTTGGGACGAAACTTCTCCCATTTGGTTAAATGTTTGCCTACTTTTTACATATATATGATTAAATTGATTATATTCGTAAAAAAAGTATCGGTTTTAATAGTAATTTAAATCTTTTTTTATTGAATATTCACCTAAATCCCATATGTATGAATTTTCAAACTAGAATAGTTGCATATAATACTATACATAGGCATAATATTTGAGTCCTCGAAAAATACCCTAGTCTATGTATCTTATGAATATCAAGGTAAAACACAGCAAACATAGGTATATACATTTTCCAAAGTAATTAGTGACATATTTGTAAGATGTGTCGTATTGTTTTTGAGTATACATTGTACAACTCAGTATGTTTTTGTAGAGCCTAGGGTTGTGACCTTGGTGTTATCGGGAAATCTAGTGTCCATGCAGAGCTGCTAGTCCCACTAAGATGGGTAGCTATCTTAGAAATAAACAAACTAAAGTTACTTTCGTTTTCCTTTATGAGAAGTAGATAGGAGAGGAGCAAAGAATACGAACCTCAATCTTTCGCTTGGTTCCTTGCTTGTTCCTTCTCCCCTCCGAAAGATCTTTGTCGCTCCTTCCTTGATTACTCTGCTTCAAAGAGTACCTATAAAGTCAAAGCAACATAATACCTTCAAAGTACAAAGATATACAATCATAAACAATATAGGACCAGATATATATTGACCACACAAATGCATATATCCTCAAACATACAAGAATGTGGAGGAAAACTTGAATAGCTTTATTGATATAAAGATTAGAAGAAAGGATTACAACCCATTGATCTGACCTAGTGTCATCCTCCCAGCATTAAAGCCCTTCTTCACCTCATGAAAAGCTTAGATCACCCAACACTATGATGTTCCACCAGGAAACCAACAACACTTCCTTACAAGATGCAAAATTCTAGCCTCTAACCTCTGGATCTCTGGGATGAGGGATCCATATATAGATATTTGCAGAGGTGTGATTCAGCTCTGGGTTTTTGATTAGTGTCATTTCACTGATAGTTCTTGGCTCCACTTGGATATTTCATTGATCTCTTACTCATCCCTGGGAAAATTCTGAGAGGCAAGTGTCATATGAGAAGTTTCTAGAAGATTCCTTGATCATCCACTTAGCAAATTGTCTCTGCCATTTGTCTATTCTCGCTCATCGCACCCTATAGAAGGACTTTCTAGTATGCATTGCACCTCCCGTGTGTAGTAGGTGTGATGCATCGCACCTTGACCATGGAGCAAGTGAGATGGTCTAGTTTTGACCAGTTCTGAGTAGTTTTCCATGGAGAACTTCTGGGAGATGATGTAATCAGCTGAATGAAACAACACTTTTAGGGACTCAGAAGCCCTTGGTTTATGGACATATATGATTGGGGTTGCAGTGCCCAAATATGTCTATAATAGTTGCCCCCTAAAGCATGAGGTCGTAAATCTTTTGATGTCGGGTGAAATGCTTTATCATGAGGATCCGAGGTTTTTCGAACTGGAAGGCAACCTGTAATAAAATACAATACATTACATTATCTTCATAATATTTTCATGATCTAGCTGAGGCGGGCATTCCCATGCTCAGGTTTATAAATTCATTTTCATGTACATAGGACAGACAACCGTCTATGTAGCATACTGATGATTTTGATAGAGCCATCATCCTTTGATTCGGATGATCATATGTGCAGCAATGATGTACATTTGATGTCTTTATTTTCCTGAATATATTGCAGCCCCGATGGATGAAACTAGATCCGGGGTCTTCAAACTCGTTCAATCTTCACCCGAAGTACAAGTCAATCCATGTGAAAAGATGTTCTGGAGTCGAACATGGAAAGACATCACCTGATTACCAG
>APFE031195649.1:10765-21660 GCA_000404065.3 Pinus taeda | reverse complement strand
CAATGATGTAAGTTGTTAACAGGTGCGAGAGGAATCACTGATAATGATGATGACCCTCAAGGTACTACAGTACAATTCGCGTGGTGTGAAAATGGGACTTGGCGTCGAACACCATGCAAAATCTTTTGGTCGAAGGCCATTAATGTAAACCTGTCGCCGGAAGTGAGAAACTTGCCATTGAGGCATGCAAGCTTCAAAGTACTGAAAGGGTTGTTCCTAGGTTGACTTCTTGGATAATGAGTTGTCATCGACAAGAAGTAACCCTTCGTAGGAGGGCCTTAATGAATCCCACATCTATGATACAGAACGGAGCAAATGATTTTTGTGGAGGTGAAAACGATCTGATGATACAGGGTTCAGGGTGGCAGTCATGAAAGAATGAAGAGTGAAGGTATTGCAGTGGATGAGACACAAGCTGGGTTGGTGAATTCTCTGATCGACTTCTCTTGAACATATCGGTGACACTGAAATGGATTGGTAGCGTTAACCCCAAAGATGGATGGTACGACGGACCAATGGTAGTATGACCGGTGAACGGAATAACCCAACCCGACTCAATCATGGTGATGGAGTGAAAAGGTCATGTTCAAGAGCGACTCGCTACCAATAAGTTTCTTCAAGTTTCTGTCCCCAATTTCCCCAGTCATTGCCGGACAGTACCTCTTTATTTTTATCAAGCTTGAGGAGATAACATATGCTTGTTCATAATTTTCCGTTCGGGCAAACCATCGCTATGTTTAACGAGCTAGCGACAATGAAACTCGTTCTTGTCTCTATGACAAGTTTGTCGCTAATGGTTTTAATGAGTTTAACGACAAAGACAACTCGGTCCTTTTTCAATTTTAGAGAGTCTGAAAAGACGAAAAACCAAACCCCAGTAATCCCTTTTTCGTATATAATCCCTTAAGTCCGAAAAGTATAAAAAATACAAAAGGGAATGAATTTTCGATAGTTTTAACGAGCCGAACAAAACAAGCGCTCATCTTTTTTGTGTAATAATCCCTCAAGTCAAAAAGAGTAAATCCTAGAGGAGGGATAACACTTACGATAGCTTTAACGAGTTGGAGAGGCCAATTGCTCGGCAATCTTTTCATATTTTACGAGTCAGATGAAAAGAGCTTAAAGGAGACTCATTTTTGAGGAACGAGTGATATTTTCGGGTAGCAGCTGATTCCAGGTAAGGTTTGGAATTTTCCAATCATAGTAGTGTCACAACGATGGCTAACAGAATCACTCATCGCAGCTGTTCCTCAAAAGGGTAAACAATCAAATGGAGGTGTATGATCGGCTAAAACAGAGTGGAGGTGATGGTAAGAACACGACCAAGGCTCAAAAGCTGATGATAATGAATTCGCAATGGTTATTTACCGGATATTGGTTCATTTTTAATGAGCTTAAACTCTGGGGGAACATTTGCTCATCGCTTAGGTTTAATTTTTAACGAGCTTGAACTTTGCATAAAAAAAGTTCGTGCCAGTCGTATAATAAGGATGTCTCATCAATAGGTTCAAATTTTAAGGAGCTTGCACCATTCGAAACTTTGCTCCGTTATCCTTTCTTTATGTAAGTTAGGAACGACCAATCCTACAAGTTTAAAGGGTTGAGAATCTACAAACTAAGAAAATAAATGGTCGCTCTTCACTTGCATGCAAAAAGGTTTGCATGCACCCAAGTATAGTGAAATAGAGTTTCCAGGCTACCATATAGAAGTTCGTGCATTTGCAAGATAGTTTCCATCCGCGTAGCAGACAGAAACACTTCCCGGCTTAGTCCATTTGGACAAAGGTGATTCTGGCTCCAACCACCTAACCTTGACGAGGGAATCTTATTCCGGTGTAATCCCATTTTCCTAAACGGACGGGTGTCAGACTAGTCATACATCCTTCACAGAAACCTACCTTATACCCAAAGTTTCCCTGTCGAAGCAGACGAGGGTGCATGCCCCCTGGGTTTCAGTCATGGCCATCGAATTACTTGCGCTCTTCAAGTTGACGGACTGGAGGTTTATGAGACATTCCTTGCGTGAAAAGACTAGTTAGGGATGGCATTTGACTATTAGCTATGCGTGAGCTGGGGAATGAAAGCTGGTCTACGAGCTGGACCACTTGGCCTTCATGCAGAAAACACATTACTCGAAAGAGTGAGGAGACAATGGCTCCCATGCTATAAATATAGTCATGCCTAAGGAGCAGATTATAATCTAAAGGTCCTTGGACTACCATTACATTCAGATACACGGTTTTCCCTCTCAAGGTTATACGCAAACTTGGAAGGATCCCTAATGGTTGACTGGTTCCTTTGTCGAAGCCTGTTAGATTTCGCATCTCAGGTAGAAGCGATGGTGAACCAAGCACTGTCCAAGCAGTTGAGGACAGGATACTCACAGAAGCCCCTTCATCTATGATGGTACTGACCATGACCATTCTGTAAGATTGTACAATGATTCAAAATTGTACATTAGACGGTAGACTGGGTTTTCCTAGTAGATTCCAATCGAAGGAAACAACTAGGTTGCTTGGAGGTGGGACTGAATAAATGGCCAGATATGACTCTGACGAACTTCCTCCCTGCGGTAAAGGAATGGGTAGATTGCTCCCATGTTCATCGGGGTCTGTGTTCACGAAAATAATTTGAACAGTGTCGTTCTCATTCTCTTCGGTGACTGTATCATTTGAAGATGGACCTTCAAAAGACAAGACCGGGTCGACTGCCGCCTCGACCTTTTGACTTTCCTCTGGTGTGGATTCAGAGGGTTTATCTTCAATGATAGATGCTTCGCCCGACCACAAAGTTGTGTCAGTCGGATTTTCAACTAGCGATGGACTCGACAAGAGTTTCTTGTACCTAGGAGGAAGCCGCAACGGTGAAGTAGGACGGTTATCCAAGACTCTTTTAGCTTCGTCCAGGAAGGGACAACGGTGGATGGCATGATTGCCTTTACACAATTTGCAAGGAAATTTACATTTTCCTTTCTGTCCAGAGACTTTGTTTTCACTAGTTGACGGTGTACTCTCAACATGATCGTCAGAGGTTGATGACATTGGATTGTGCAAACGAGGAGACCAGTCCCTTAAGATCTGAGGGATGCAAGGACAATCTCAATGATAGTGGTCCCCTTTGCAAATGACACATGGAGATTTGGGTTTGGATGGTGCAGTGTGTGGATTTTCGCTAGATGATGCACGATTTCCCCTTTTTGCCTTTGGCTCCTTCTTTTTCTTGTCCTTCTCCTTCCCTTTCTTCTTCTTCTCAGTTACTTGGTTTTTAGCTTTACCAACTTCACCAAGCAAAGAGGAAGGAGGGGAGGGAGAAACAAGTGAAGCAGAAGGTTGGGAGGTAACTCTAGTATCATCTAGTTGCTGACTTGATTGCTTAGGAATCGCGGTGGTTTGAACAATAGAGGTCGAGAAGAGCCATATTGGCAAGCCAATTGTCAGTCCTGGGAGGGACAATGTGGCCATATGAGGTGTACCAACATCTCCCCAAGAGGAGAAAGGACTAGGATTTCCTCCAAGGGGAAATCCTTGTTTGGTGGACTCCATTTTCCTCAACCTAAGACCAACAAGGGAACAGTGACGTTATTCCGATTAAAATAAATTTTATGACGCTTTGACACAACTTTCTTTTTCAATTTTTAAGAGTCAAGAAAAAGCTAAATATGACTCTAGTCGCCTTCAATTTTTAATGAGCCTGAAGTGACAAGTCGCTCAGAATGGACTTTCCTTTAAGGAGTCTGAAAAGGAACGAAAGAGACTACTCTAGAAATCTAGACAGAGGGATTACCAAACCAATCGCAAAACTGCAGAATACTTTTTACGGTACGACAGTCAATCTTCCCGAACGCTATGTTCAGTGCATTGCGATCAATAGGGTGGCAGACATGGCTTCCTAAGGATAAGGGGTATAGCCTATTGTGGTCTCCCAATATATACTCGACGGTACGTGGGAGCACAAATCTGTACTGGCACTTGTCATCTCAAAGAGGAGGAATCACCCAACCTACAATGAAAGCGATAGTTACCAGGCTTTACGACGCCAGAATACGTCTCTAGCCTGGACTTCTAAATGTTGCACATTAGGTTCCAAAGCGTTTTTATGTTCATTGAATTTATTTTACAGTTGATTTTTCTTAAGAAGTTTTCCTTTCAGGTTCACCGCGTGATGTAGATATGCAATTCCTAAAATGAAATCTAAGATGATAAACAATTGTTTAATCTTCTTTTTGCAATGAAAATCCTAGCTACTAAGGAAAGAGAGGCATGATTCTTTCAACATAGAGCAGAGAGCATGTTAGCCTCCTGCTGCAGCAGGTTACTCATCTTTCATGATTGACATTTTTACATGCCAAATATGTCATACTTTGCATGCTGCAATGTTCCATATTTGCTACAAAGGCCAAAGAAGGATGCCATGAGAGTGTGCTAGTCTAAATGCCACTGTTGTGTTCCAATTTTGATGTGTTATCCCATTTTTGAAGAATTTTCAGTTAAAAGGAGGTCCAAACAGCTTAATCTTGGTCTCCCTTGGTTTCAATTTCCTGTTGTAGAATATAGAGAATCATTATCTGTCCAAACAACTTAATCTTGGCAAATTCCTAGATAGGTAGAGAAGCAAGGGTACTCCACAGCCTAATCGGAGCCCCTGGATGAAATAAGTGTAAATGAAGATAAGAGGACAAAAAGAAAAAAGGATAGTCAGGGTTTGCTAGTTCAAGTGCACCAAAACCAACAAAATAAAAAATGCTAGGTAAGTAGGCTGGGTAAGTAGCTTTGTGGTTGCAGAAATCAAGCTATGTGATCCATTTCATGTTTTCAAAGTGTCATATCTATTCAGATCACAAGTTGGAGGTATTTTTCCATTTAAAGGACTTCAAGTGAGGCATGTCTAACTCCCCCCTTCTTCCTCTTCCCCAAATCACTCACTAACTTCCCCTAAAGAGGTCAAGATCTGCTTGATACCTCTCAGATTCATCATTCTTCGTATTAGTAGCCTTGGTAAAGATCTCTTTTACTCAAGGAAATTCCATACTTCCCCCACAACTCTTACTTCTCCTTGATAGCCTAAGATTTACATACTTAGCGCTTTTTCTCATCATTGTCATATTGACTGCTAACTCTACTATGTAACTCCCTATCTATCTCCCCTTTCCCCTACTAAAACTATGTTAATAACTCCCCTATATACTTATTCCCTTCCCCTGGTTGAAATATAACCATAAATACACTTGGGAATTGCTAAGTTTATCTGAAACTCAGCAAGAACCCTCATTTCCCCCCTCAAACCATTTTCTCATGCATATCGGATCCCTTCCCATGCCTTGAAATCCCTTCAAACATCAAAAAATTCTGCTTCTGATCATAAAAGCCCGCGTCACTTACCTTGGGCCGTGCTCCGATTGAAAAAGGGTTCTATTGGACCCCCTCCGATGCAATATCGCAATCGGGAGGGGAGTCGTGTATCAAAATAGCGCATAAGTGTGCCCCCGATTGGTTTGGCCGACAACGATTTCGCCGATCAGCGTATCGCTATGACAAAACAAAACATACATGTGCGCTGTCGATATGGTTCATCGTCGATGGTCTATTACCAATCACATATCGGTGATCGGCGTTTCATATGAATCCACGCCATATATATATATATATATATATGGGCCCGATTCCTTATCCTTCCACCGCTTTCTCTGTTCTGCCATCCGTCTGATTGGTCGCACCCTAGATCTACGGTGGGCGGGTTTGTTCACTTCCGAACCTATCGATGCATCCGGGGATGGGCGTTTTCCCCTGCCACATCACGCCGCTGACGTCATCCGCCGTACTGGGTCCCACCACTGACGTCACCCGCCAAAAAGCGCGCAAGTGCGAAATCGCAGCTTAGGAAGCCCAGATTCAAAATCTGAGGCAGTTTCGCTACGGGAAATAGGCCAAAATGGGGAATCTTTTTCTTCAGTAGTCATTTTCACCTCGAAAGGGCAGAAAAAGGGCGATTTAGCAGTTAAAAGAGTATCAAAAGCAGAAAGAAGCCAAAACTCATGTCAAAGTGTATTAGTGTTGCGGCAAAGTGTATCAGCGAAGATTTTCTTAGTGCTCAAAACTGATAAAACATTAAAGAGCCCCCAGCAAGTCAAAGAAACAGTAAAAGCCATTTAAAGCCTCTCAAATCACAGTTACTGCACATCAAAGTCACGTGGGATCAATGGAACAAAGCTCAAAACACATTTATTGCAGAAGCATTGTATCAAGCCACCAAGGACACCATATTAACTCATTTTGATTCAGCTGCCTCCGGTGCAGCTCAATAGATATTTACTTGCATTTAATTTCAGCACAAGTTTAGGTTTAAAAAGCTTTTCCCGCATACCTGTTTAGGTCAGCTGTAATAAATACTCTTAGATATTTTCACTATAAAGACAACCCTAAACAATGGAACAAGGGTGGTTGTTAGTTGGCTGTTTCGATCCAGGAGAAACTCGCACTGTATATCTGATATTTTCTATAATCAAAGACTGCTCACAAGCTTGGAGAATGGACTGTTTGTTGTGTTTAATGGTTGAAGAGTGACTGTGGAATTCTTGTGCCGTTACATGACTCAATAAGTGCTTCTTACTTCTGTTCTTTCATTCATAAATCACCATCTAAACAGCAGAAAGAAAGATTAGCTTAGAACTTGTTTAAACTACACTCTATGCTCAGTTTCTGTTGTTTCCTTATGTTTTCATCTGTTTTAGGCATAAATATGGATTCCACATGGCTCATATTTGCCCTAATTCACCCATGTATGATAGTTATTCAGGGATTCTTAACTGCCCCTAGATAGAGCTCATTAGCCTTCCCTCTGTTAAGCTGAGTGAGAGATTCTTAATTGCCTCTCATTCCTTAGATTTCATTTCATCTCTTTTAGCTTAAAGGTTGTTTTATGTGTAGCTACCTTGCTCCATTTTCCTCTTATGACCAAGAAAATGCACCAGCAGTCCTACTCCTTGACTCCATGCCCAATGGTTTGAACTTATCACACTATGCATGCCTCTCTGTTTGAAAGCATCATCCTTCCTACCACCAAACACAAAACCCTTTGAACCCAATAGCTAGCCTAAAATCATCATCAACAAAATCATTAAGAGAGAGCCCTCTCTGATTGCAGGTAGGCTAGAACCTGCAGTCCAAAGATTGGTTTGTGGTTACCTCGGTCGTATCCCTTCAGGGGCTTAGGGACAACCTGAGTGTTAACATAATGGCGACTCCACTGGGGACTTTCTCAGATAATCTCACAAATCCAGTCCGAAGCTCCGCTGAGGAAGAATCTGACCTTTAAAAAGTTTTTGTTTAGCCTATATTGTTAGAAAAATCCCCAAAAAACAAGCTAGAAGTTGGCTCCCAAAAAAGCATTCGCGTTATACAAGATCAAATCCAGACCCAAATCCCTGAGTTGTTTTTGAAAATCCAAATATAATCCCTAAGATCCTTAGACAACAAGAGCAGCAAAAAGATTTTGCTGGTACCATTCCTGAGACAATTCAGCCAAGTTGTGTTCCAACCCCTATCAAAGTTTTATTTCGTTCAAACCCTACTTCCCCTTGTTCATCATCCTCTTCTACAAGTCCCGTTTCTACACCTTTGTTCGCTACACATACCACCACTACTACTCCTATTATCCCAGTTGCTCCAGTTGTTCCACTTATCCCTATTATTCCACTTATCCCTGTTAATATGGCTAACAGATATGCACCTTTACAGCTGCCTGCTAATCCTAGGGCTATGCCTCAGGATTACCAGACTAAAATAACTTATTTTGATGGCACAAGTGCCTACACACCCCTTCAGCATACAAAGAAAATGCAGGACTACTTTGAGAGTTATGAGATTGACGATGATAGTGTGAGAATGAAGATTTTTGTCCAAAGTTTGACAGGTGATGTCAAGACTTGGTTTAGAGCACTCCCAGCCAATTCCATAGCAGACCCAGACGCCTTATACCAGTCATTAATCAACAGATGGGAGAAAAAGAAAGACCCCTTGCACATATTATCTGAATATGACACTATCAAAAGAGGCCCTCAGGAGACTGTCTTAGACTACTGTGCAAGGTTTAATAATGTTTATAATGCAATACCACAGAACTTAAGACCTCCACCTGATATTTCTTTGTACAAATTCCCTGATGGTTTTGATCCCAATATGGCTTATCAGTTAAGGGAAAGAGCCCCTCAAATCCTTGCAGAAATGCAAAATGTTGTTGTTAGTGTGGAGGAAAACCTGATTGCTAAAAGAAACAGAGCTAGAACCGAGAGAAGAACCACCTTCAAAGAAGAACCCTCAGCCTTCGACCAGAAACTAGATGCTATTATCAGTGGCATGCATAGGCTGGGAGATAGAGTGGAAAGTGCTGAGAGGAAATCATCATGGGAGGGACAACAGCCTAACGCTACAAGGAACCCAAATTTCAGGAAAGCTCAGAACACAAATGCTACCAGATCTAGCCCAGACCTTGATATAAGACCTCCTTTCCAAGAAAACTACACAGAGGCATCCACTTCTAGTGAGCCCACAGAAGAGACTCACATGAACTTGATAGATTCGAAGGATGAGCAACAGATTTTTCTCACTCAAGAAGATCAAGACTATCATGATGTAAATCAATTTCAAACTAATTCTGGAGAGTCTTTTGATTTTAAACAAGGCTATGATTCTGCTGTGTATGAGGTCCACAAACAATATAAGCTGAGAACAAGAACCATTGATGTCCCGACACCTAGCAAGACAAAAGACAGCAAACAGCCCACCAAGATTAAAGGCAAGGTTGTCATAACAGAACCAGCTGATATTTTTGTCCCAAACCCACACCAAGTGATTGTAGAGGACATAACAGACATATAGCCTCCTGTTGATCAGCCACTGCTTCCTTCTTCCTCGAAAGAAGACTTGAACAGCACAACTAAAAATCTTCCCAAAACAAAAATGCCACAAAGTGTCATTCATCATAATGCTGATAATCAAAAGGAAAACACAGAAAATATTCTTGAAAAGGAGAAATCCGCTACTGCTAACGCAAAGATTCCATTGGAAAAACCGTTTAACTTAGAAGCAGAGATTAGAAAACTTAAGATATTCATCCCCCTCTCAGAACTTGCCAAGCATGATCTTTATAGGAAACAAATTCGAAGGTCACTTCAAATGCCAGAGGTCAAGGATGATGTAAATGTTTTAGATGGTACCCCTGAGCTGCTATTTGGTCCAAAAGTTAATGGAAAATCAACATATGGATCTGTTCCACCCTTTTATGTCAGTCTGCACATACATGACAAGATCTTGCATAATGCTATGTTTGACTCAGGTGCCTCACACAATCTTATGCCCAAAGCTGTAATGGAAAAGCTAAACCTTGATGTCACAAGACCCTACAAAGATATGTTCTCCTTCGACTCAAGTCAGGTCAAGTGTTTAGACTTAATCAAAGACCTTTGTGTGTCTCTAGTCCAATTTCCCAACAAGACAATCCTAATGGACGTAGTAGTTGCCGACATTCCACCAAAATATGGGATGCTCTTATCAAGACCTTGGGGAGAAAAAATCCAAGGATCCCTCCAACTTGACCTCTCTTATGCCACTATATCTGTCTTTGGGCAACCAAAGAGACTGTACAGGGAAACACTGATGAAGTATGTGGTAAGTAGTGAGGAAAATCCCCAAAACTTTCCAATTTACTCAATCCATTCTGATATGGATTCATTTATTCTTTTCAATGATGATACCAATCCTCCAACTAATGAGAAAACTTTAGCTGTAGAGCTAGAAACATGCATAAACGAGGAATCGGTTGCCCATGCCCATGAAATAGTCACAACAATCAAGGAAACCACCAAACAAGTAAAACCTCCCCAAACAGAAATTTTAAATCTATCCAATCCTAGAATGGCTGAAACTCTTAATACAAACCACAAGCAAGAAATCACATGGTATTTAGATTTTGATGGTTCTGTCAATAAGTTAGGAGCAGGGGCAGGGATATGGATTCACAATACACATGACAATCATGCAAAAGGACATGCCTACAGACTAAATTTCAGATGTACCAACAACATGGCAGAGTATGAGGCTCTCCTCTTAGGCCTTAAATTGCTCAAAGTTCTAGGAGCTACAAAAGTGTCCATTCTAGATGACTCTGATTTAATCATACAATAAATGAAAGGTAACTTTGTTACTATGACAATAGAATGAGGGCCTATAGGGTTGTTGCCACAAAAATACTTAATACCTTCACTGAATCCGAGCTTGCCAAGATTTCTAGAAACCATAACATACATGCACATAGCCTAGCCACTTTTTCTAGCACATGCAAGCTTCCCTTTGAGCCAAATCACCATTTTACTACTGAGATAAAACATAGGCCCGTTGTTCCTAACAATATTAAAGGCTGGCAAGTATTTGAAAATGATGCCTAGATTCACAATTTCCTCACTCTTGAGGGTGAGCTTTCAAATGTAAACATTGACATAGAGGCCATGAACGATTCCCAGCAACAAACAAATGAAAATTAGCAGGTGCTAACAGCTGCAATAGCAAAACAAATCCTTAACCCAACTGTTTTTGATAATGCAAACATAGAAGAGCTGAAACAAATGCATTTAGATGAAACAGCCAAATCAGAGGCCGAGTTCATTGATCTAAAGAGTAACTTTTTGCCTATTGGCCTCACTCCATTAGAAGACATGTTTGATGATAATGATGTGCCCAAAAAGCCAAAAATGGAGCCTCTAGATGCTGCTATAGAAGAGCACAATATAGGGATAGCAGAAAAACCCAAAATGATTAAGTTGTCCAAAAATCTGCCCCCTGATCAAAAACCAAAGTATGTGGATTTGTTCAAAGAGTTCCAAGATGTATTTGCTTGGAGTTATG
>APFE031195642.1:0-12893 GCA_000404065.3 Pinus taeda | reverse complement strand
TTATGGTGGGTGTGATTTCAGATGTCCAAGGAGTCAATGAGCGAAGATTTTTTTAGTCATCTTCCAAGTAACAAAAGGAATCAATGCCTCCATCAAACCCCCTCCATTGGAAAGTGCTCTGAATAAGCTTTCCAATGATATGCGGAAGTATAGAAATGTATTCCTGGTTCAAACATTATGGCCTGTTCAAGTTCAGAGATATGAAGCCTTAGGTAGGAAAGAATATAGGCATATTAGAGATTAGTGGTCCAGCATATCAGCATATCAGAGATTGGTGGCCTAGCATATTGACATATCAGAGATCGGAGGTCCGACGTATCCGCATATTGACCTATCGGTGATTGGAGGTCATCATATCGACATATCCACGATCATAGGTCAACATATCAACATATCAATGATTAGAGGTCAGTGTATCGTAGCATTAAAATGTTAAAGGTCAACATATCAACAATATCAGAATATTAGATGCATGATACATTAGAGTAGGCTATATCAGAGGTTGGGGCATATCGAAATCTTGGAGATCAGCGTATTGGAACATCAACATATCGTGGATCGTAATATGGAAACTTTTCAAGTGAGGAACCTTTAAAAAGTTGTGATATCGCTAAGTGTCAATAAGCCTTTAAAATCGTTGGGGAATTCCAAAGGAATATTAACAAAGGATTTCAGTGCAGAACCAATATTGGCGGGTTCTCCTCTCTCTCCTCTAGTAGGACACATGGCAACATGTGATTGGCTCTGATAAGGGCACATGCCAACATTTGATTAGCTCTGATAAGGTATAGTGGCAACTGACGTCAGCATGACATGGATGTACAATAGGACACATGGCAGGCTTATTCACCCTTATTGGGTAGGCTAATGGGCCAGAACCAGGTGACATGTGTCACCACTAAGGACTCACCATTTTGAGTGATGATGTCATATTGGAAGTTGGAAATCGGAGGATTGAAAACATTATAACTCTGTAACAATTGGAGTTTGAAAAGTTCTAATATAGAAGGGCTTTCAATATTGGGTTGGCACATGGTCATAAGGATTCAAAGAACCAAGGGCTAAGTAGAAGGAACCAAGGGTCTAAGGAATAGCAGAACATAGCGTTGATGTGGAGTAATAATGTGAAATTTCTCCAGTATAGAGAGTTGATGGCATATGGGTCAGAAACTATGAAGTTGAATGCAGGAGGAGGAGTTGGTCTCAAGAATAATGGTTATTTAAAATATCGTTGGGTCAAGGCATCAAGGGCCACAATCTTTAGGAAAGAGTGTTGGGTCCGCGTTGAGATGAGACAAGCCATCACTATGCTCTGATGCATGTCTTCAATGAGTTAAATGGAAGAATGGGAGTCATGAAGTATTGTGTAGGTCATCTAAGAATTAATTTCTCAGCAATGGAGCTCCATGCAGTCAGACAATGAAGGACTATAAGGTCAATCTCTGTTTCTTCACTATGGCCATAAAATGATAGGAGATGCAACAACGGAAAGGGAGTCCATGCCTAAGTAAAACTACGAAGCCAAAGGACATGTAGTAAATTCTACCTTAAGCAGAGTGCCTGAAAAGAACAAAACCATCACATGTAAGGGAGAAGAATGGGGAGTTGAGTAGATGTGTGAGAGTATTGAGCTGTGAGTGAAGTGCATAGTGACAGTGAGGTTGACGCACTTGAGAGGACTTTGTCTAATAGTGCAGAAAGAGCAATGAGAAGGTTGTGTGGAGAATGGTGAGGGTAGTGTTGAAGATAAGTTGGTGAAAAGCCCTTGACAGTGAAGGTAGAGTGAAAAGGAACTATTGTTGAGAGCATTAAGAGGAGATCTGTTGCAAGTGAGCACATAAATTAGAGTGCAGAAGTTGAATCTATGGACAATTATTTATTGGTATTTTACTTGTATAATTATATGCCTCTGTTTTTAATTTGAAAATTGTATGAAATAGAAGAACAGTGCCAAGGGTAGGTTGGTCCCTGCATACTGAAAAGGTTGGCTCCCCTTGGCACATTGGTTCTTACTAACCAAAGGCAGATTGGTTCCTACATTCTGAAGAGGTTGGTTCCTCCTGGAAAGTTGGTGCTTCCTAACCAAAGGCAGGTTGGTGCCTGCATACTAAATAGGCTGGTGTCTCTTGGAAAGTTGGATCTTGTTAAAACAAGGGTGTTAGTGCCTCCTATGAGTGGTGCTTAATTTACATCATAAAAAAACAACAAATTTGTGGTTTTTTCCCTCTTGGTTTCCATGTGAAAAACATTGTGTCAAATGTGTGGTTCTCATGTGATTGTTGTTTGAAATATAGTTGTTTAACTGTTTTGTGAATGAATTCTCTCACAATCTAAAGATTATAAGAAGAGACTGTAATCATACAAATAAAAAGAATAAGAGTTTCTTAATTACTGTTTCAACCCCCCCCCCCAGCAATTCCTTATTTCAACAATTGGTATTAGAGCAAGGTTCCTTCAGCTATAGCTTAAACATTCGAGGGTAGATCTATAAGGAATTATGTCTAGGCTAGAGATTCAAGAAGCTTACTCAAGTAGAATACCAGCCCCTAAAGGGACCAAATACGTCTTTTGGAAAGTGATAATGGAAGCACATCTTATGTCCCTGGGAATAGAAGTTTGGTCTTCAGTATTAGTAGAATGCAATGTCCCTTATATTTCTCCCATAGATGAAGATGGAAATAAATTATGGATGGGAAATAGTAAAGCAAATAATTCCATTCTCTATAGTATTAGTCAATTTGAAATGGTAAAGGTTATGCATTGTAAGACTGCTTATGAAATGTGCGTAGAATTAACCAATGTCATGAAGGAGATGAAAAATTCAAGCAAGCGAAACTTCATAACTTCAAAATGAGGTTTGAAAGCTTGAGAATGAATGAGGTTGAAAGCATAGCCTAATAGTTTCTTAGAGTTGATGAAGTGACTAATATGATTAGAGGACTTGGTGAAGAAGTCAAAGAAGAGATGATCTATTAGAAACCATTAAGATCTCTACCCATGAGATTTAATGCCAAAATATTAGTTATTGAGGAAATGGCTAATTTAAAGGATCTCAAGATGGATCAACTACTTGCTACTCTCATAGCCTATGCGATGAGAGTAGGAATAGAAAAGTTTGAACCAAAGGAAGCAGCATTCAAATTATCCAGAAAGGGAAAGGAGCACAAATATCATCAAGATTTATCCATCCATGAATCTACTCAGGAGCTGGCTCAACTAGCCAGAAAATTGAAGAGTGGCTTAGGAAAATATAAAGGGAAGTTCCACTTTAAGTGTTTTGACTATGGAATATTTGGACATTTCTCTTCCAATTTCCCATATGTGGAAAAGGCTAAACAAGAAGAGGATCTGAAATTTGGAAACAAGTCTTAGATACATCAGAAGAAAAATCCCTATAAGGTGAAGGTGTTCTACTCCAATGAAGATAGCTCAGCACTAGAGTTAGAATGTAAAGACTGGTCGAATAATGAGTCAGATAAATATCTTCTTATGGCCTTTGAAACATACTCCAAGAAACAAGGTATTATGGACTCTAAAGAGGAAGAAGAAGGAGTAGTGGACCTTGAAGGGGAACTCATTAGCAGGAAAATTTTGGAAAATTATCTTAAAGTTTAAAAACATTGATGAATCCTACTAGTCCGTAATATGCAAACTATAAAAAAAAAGTTTGATGTATTTGTAAAATTATTCAAATTTACAATGATTTTATATATACACTCTATATAATGTTAGTTATTTTTAAGGTTAAATAATTTTATATTTTAAAATTTCGCCGAATCATTTTTATAAAAAATGGAAATTGGTGAATCTTTTTTTTTGTAAAAATCATGGAAAATTAGCCCACCTACGAATATTAGCCCGTAAAATTTTCCATGCTCATTAGTGCCCTCGATGAATTAAATAAAGAAAGAAAGAAAGAAGAATAAGTAGTTGAAGGAACAATTACAACATGCAGAGGAAGGTATGTATAGCTTTGATACTAAGGAGTTTGCTTATATAAAATAAAATATTGAAGAATATATCAAGAGTAAGGATAGTCTAGTCCTTCTACTGAATGAAAATCAAGGAAATTGTGAGAGGCTGGAAGAGGAGAATAAGCAGTTGAAACAAGAGCTGCTTAAATTAAAAAGGAAAATAAACTCATGGATATGCAAAGATGATATTTTTTCTTTGAAAGGTGACTTGGAGGATGCCAAATGAAAAGAAGAGGTTCTTCAATACTTGATTCCATAATGGGAAGAGAACTTTCAGAGTCTCTAAGTAAAGGTTGTCTCTCTAAGGTTGTCTCTCAAGATTCCTCTCTTAGAAATCAGAATGTATTCTCTCCCTTACTAAGTGAATTAGAATGCTTCAAATGTAATAATTTTGGGAAAAAAGAAAGTGAGTGTAGATGCAGGTTTGAACATCTGTCTAAGTCCCAATATGATATACAATCAACTATCCAGAAGGATGATGGGAGGTGGAAATGGAAGACTAAAGAAGTCATGCAGTGTGGACTTGCCTTATCAGCTTATAACCAAGGAAACAAATGGTATGTGGATAGCGGTTGTTCCAAACATATGACTGGGGACAAAGGAAAATTTATACCACTTAGGAAAAGGATAGAGGAAGCAATGTCACCTTTGGAAACAATGCTCTGACAAGAATCAAGGGTAAAGGTGTAGTGAGTCGATTAAAAAATAGAAGCACAAATGTTGCTGTATGTAGAAGGTCTCAAGCAAATTTTTCTCAGTGTTAGCCAAATGTGTGATAATTACTATGATGTGACCTTTCGATTTAAATACTGTGAGATCTCCAACATAAAGAATGTAAAACTGGTGGTAAAAACAATCAAAACCCACAATAATGTATATGTGTTTGACAATTCCAGGGTTAACTATTATTTAAGCAAAACAAGTGAAGCATCGTTGTGGCACAAGAGGCTTGGGCATATGAATTCTGACAGTTTGATAAAAGTAAGCAAGTTGGGAGTAATGAAAGGATTACCAAGACTGTCAAAGCCCGATAACAAAATCTGCAAGTCATGTCAATTTGGCAAGTAGACTAGGACTTATTTCAAATCAAATAGTTCTCCTCATCTAGACCATTGGATCTCATTCACATGGACATTTGTGGATGCAAGAACCTCAAAAGTGGAGAGGTATTTTATGTTTTACATTGATGATTTCACTAGGTCCACTTGGATTGTCCTCTTAAAAGAAAATTCAAAATCACTCAAGCATTTCAAGAAGCTTAAAGATCAAGTATAAAATGAAAAATATTTAAAGATAAAATGCTTAAGATCAGACGAAGGGGGAGAGTACAACTCAAGAGAATTTGAGGAATTTTGTGAAGAGAATTGCATCATGAGATAGTACTCAGTGGCTAGAACTCCTCAGCAAAATAGAGTAGTAGAGAGGAAGAATAGAACAATCTAGGAAATGGCCAAAGCAATGTTAGATGAAGTAGGAGTCTCTCACAACTTCTGGGCAGAAGCAACCCAGGCAGTAGTATATCTATCAAATAGAAATCAACTCAGGCGTAATAGTGATAAAACTCCCTATGAGTTATGGAAGGGAATACCTGCATCAGTTAAACACCTCAAGATGTTTGGAAGCAAGTGCTTCATTAATAGTAGTGAAAAGAACTTTGGTAAGTTTGATTCACGCACTAATGAAGGTATATTTCTGAGATACTCTATTCAAAGAAAAGGTTATAAGTGTTACAACAAGCGGACAAGGAAGATTGAGGATCACATCGATGTAATTGTAGATGGCGTAGGTTCACAACTTGAATCCTATACAAGAAATATGAAATCAAATGATGAAGAAAGTTCAGATTTGAGGTACACAGATATGGAAGAAACATATTCAAATAATTAATATGAGGAAGCAGGCACGACTTCGAGGCCATAGACACCGTCTAGGTATGTATAGAAGGAACATCCTAAGAATCATATTCTTGGAGATCAAAGATGTGGCGTCCAAACTAGAAGAAAACTTGTTGGAAATACAAGTAATGTGAATCTGGCCCTACTGTCACAGATAGAACCCAAGAACCTTTGTCAATAAAGTGAAGATAAGTTTTGGGTGGAAGACATGATCGAGAGAGAAAAATGTTATTGTGACCAAGTGGGTTTTCAAGAACAAACTGAATGAATAGGGTCAAGTAATCAAGAAAAAAGCTCGATTGGTCTACAAAGGGTATTCCCAAATAGAAGGGGTAGATTTCAAAGCAACCTTTGCACTAGTATCTCCACTGGAAGCTATAACAATCTTTCTTTCTCATGCCATCCATAATAATATTAAGGTATATCATATGGATATAAAGTATACCTTTCTAAATGGCAATTTAGATTAACAAGTCTACATTGAGCAGCTAGAAGGATTTTTACTTTCCTCCGATGAAGGGATCGTATGCAAATTGAAGAAGGCCTTGTATGGTTTAAAATAGGCCCCCAGAGATTGGTATGAAAGGCTGGATATGTATCTTCAACAGAAAGGGTTTAAGAAAGGCACAATTGACAGTAACCTTTATGTAAAATTTGAAGGTGACTATCTACTGATAGTAGTTATGTATGTGGATGATATCATATTTGGTAGCCATATTGAACAATTGGGGCATAAATTTGCAAATTGTATGCAAATAGAGTTTGAAATGTCTATGATTAGAAAACTCTCCTTCTTTCTAGGTCTGAAAATTACTTAGTCCCCATAAGGAGTGTTTATATCCCAATACAATATCTCAAGGAAACTTTGAAGAAATTTGAAATGGAAGATTGCAAACTTGTTAGCACAGCCATGACTATATGATGCAAATTGTGCAAAGAATATGAAACAGTGTAGGTAAATCAAACTGAATACAGTTCAATGATAGGAATCTTGCTATATCTGGTAGCTTCAAGGCCAGACATCTTGTAAGAAATGGGGATTGTGGCCATATTTCAAGATTTTCCACGAGAAAGTCATATGGTTTCTGTCAAGAGGATCTTCACATATCTTCAAGGAACAACAGAGTATGGACTGTGGTATGCTAAAAGTGAAAATTTAAAGTTTAAAGCCTGGACAAATTTATATTGGACTAGAAATCTTGATGAAATGAAGAGTACTTCTGGTGCAGATTTATTCCTGGGCAAATGCTTAGTGTCATGGGTCATCAATAAACAGGGCTCCATTTCTTTGTCAACTACTGAAGCGGGGTATATTGCTGCAGCTACCTACTATATTGGGATTCTATGGATGAAGAAAAACTTGAAAGATATACAGGTAGAGTTGTCTGATCCCATTCCAATAATGTGTGACAACACAAGTGCCATAAACATCTCCAAAAACCCTGTCATGCATTCAAATACTAAGCATATTCCTATCAAGTTTCATTTCTTGATAGAACAGGTTGCATCCAACACTTTCAGACTTGAATAAAGATAAACTGATAGATATATTTACCAAGCCACTAGCAAGAGAACCATTTGAGTATCTTGGGCAACAGATAGGAGTTGTGAATCCTCCAACCAAATGACTTGATTTTGGAAGGTGGTGGCAGCTACCCAGCATGTGGAACTCATGGGAGAGTAGGTCGAAATGGTTCAGGGGGAGTGCTCATGAAGTATTCTTTTCCACTAATGTCAAACAGGGAGAAGATTGGCTTTGGAGTAGGCCATGCCTATCCTAAGGGGGATTTTATGGTGTTTCCATCAATACCAAAGGGGAGGATTGTCATAGAATTGATCGTGGTTGTGTTAATATTGTGCATGAATGTTGGAACTGATGTCAACCAAACTAGCAAGAATGCTTGACTCAGAAGGATTCCTATGATAGTCGCAGGCTCCGTGGAGTAGATCGTTATGGTGGGTGTAATTTTAGTTGTACAAGGAGTTAATGAGAAGATAAGTTTGCAGTCATATTCTAAGAAAAAGAAGGACTCAAAGCCTCCACCAAACCCTCTCCACTGGAAATTTCTCTCAGTAAGATTTCCAACAATATGCGGAAGCCCAGAAATGGATTCCTGGTTCAAAAGTTATGGCCTGCTGAAGTTCAGGGATTTGAAGCCTTAGGCAAGAAAGAATATCAGCATATCGGAGATCGGTGGTCCAACATATCGGTATATCAAAGATTGGAACTCCATCATATCATCATATCAGAGATTGTAGGTCCAACGTATCAGCATATCGGCATATCAAAGATCGGAGGTTAGCATATCGACATATCGACAATCGGAGGTCAGTGTATTGACACATTGAAATGTCGGAAGTTGGCATATCAGAGATATCAAAATTTTAGAGGTGCGATACATTAAAGCAAGCTGTATTAGATGTTGGAGGATATCAAAATCCCAGAGATCAACGTATCAAAACATCGACATATCGGGGATCGCAATATCATAACTTTCCAAGTGAGGAACCTTTAAAATTCTATGATAATGCTAAGTGTCGATAATGCTTTAAAAGCATCAAGGAATGCCAAAAGAATATTAACAAAGGATTTCAGTGCAAAAACAATATTTGGAGGTCCTCCTCTCTCTCCTCTAGCAGGACAAAAGGAAACATGTGATTGGCTCTGATAACACATGAAAACATCTGATTGGCTCCGATAAGGTACAATAGAAACTGATGTCAGCATGAAATGGTAGTACGACGAGACATGTGGAAGGCTTATTCAACCTTATTCAGTAGGCTAATGGGCCAGAACTCGGTGACACATGCCACCACTAAGGAGTCACCACATGGAGTGATGATGTCATATCAGAAGTAAAAAATTAGAGGATTTAAGACATGAAAACTCTATAACAATTAGAGTCTTCAAAAGTTTCGATATAGAAGGGATTTCGATATTGGATTGACACACGGTCGTAAGGGTTCAAAGAACCAAGGGCTAAGAAGAAGGAGCCAAGGGTTTGAGGAATATCAAGCATAGTGTCACTTCGAGTAATAATCTGAAATTTCTCAAGTACAGAGAGTTGCTTGCATATGATTTGGCATGAGTAATGGTGACTTTCAAAGATCATTGGGTCAAGGCAACAAGGACCACAATCTTTAGGAAAGAGTGTTGGGTCTGCCTTGAGATGAGACAATCCATCACTATGCTCTGATGCACATCTTCAGTGAGTTAAATGGAAGTATGGGACTCATCAAGTAGTGTGCAAGTCATATGAGAATTAATTTCTCACCATGGAGCTCCATGTAGTTAGACGATAAAGGACAATAAGGTCAATCTCTCTTTCTACACTATGACCAGAAACTGACAAGAGACGCAACAACAGCAAGGGAAGCCATGCCTAAGTATATCTAGGAAGCCAAAGGACATGTAGCAAAGTCTACCTTGCGTAGAGTACCTTAGTAGAACAAAACCATTGCCTATAATGGAGAAGCGTGGGGAGTTAGGCAAATGTGTGAGAGTATTGAGCCATGAGTGAAGCACATAGTGACAATGAGGTTGAAGCACCTGAGAGGACTTTGTCTAATAGTGCAACAAGAGCAACAAGAGTGCTCTGTGGAGAATGGTGAGGGTAGTGTTTAAAAGACTTCAATGAAGATCCCTTGATGATAAAGGCAGAGCATAGAGGAATTGTTGATGAGAGCGGCAAGAGAATATCTGCTGCAAGTGAACACAAAAATCAGAGTGCAGAAGTTGAACCTATAGACAACCATTTATTAGTATTTTACTTGTATAATTTTATGCCTATGTTTTCAGTTTGAAAATTGTGTGAAATAGTAGAACAATGGCAAGGGCAGGTTGGTGCCTCTTGGGAAGTTGGTGCTTTCTAACCAAAGGGAAGTTGGTTCCTGCATACTAAATAGGTTGGTGCCTCTTTTTAATTGGTGTTTTCTAACCAAAGGCATGTTGGTGCTTGCATACTAAAGAAGTTTGTGCCTCTTGGCAAGTTTGTTCTTGCTAAACAAAGGGGGTTGTTGCCTCCTGCGAGTGGGTGCTCACAAAAAAATAGGTGTAATTAAGTGGGTTCTTAATTTACATCATAAACAAAAAAAAAATTGTGGTTTTTTTCCTCTGAGCTTCCACATGAAAAAAACTATGTCAAATGTGTGTTTCTCATGTGATTTTTGTTGGAATATGTATGCCTGAAGTATTGTTGGTTAACTTATTTGTGAATGAATTCTCTCACAAGCTAAAGATTATAAGAAGACACTATCAGCATAAAAAGAAAAAGAATAAGAGTTTCTTAATTTCTGATTCACCCCCCCTCTCAACAATTCCTTATTTCAACAATTAGTGTCATAGAAATGTTCCTTTAGCTACATTTTAAACACTGGAAGGTATATCTATAAGGAATTTTGTGTATGCTAGAGAGTGAAGAAGCTTACTTAAGTAGAATAAAAACCCTTGATGGGACCAACTATGCCTTTTTTAAAGTGAGAATGGAAGTGCATCTTATGTCCCTGGGAGTAGAAGTTTGGTCTTCAGTACTAGTAGACTAGAATGTCCCTGATATTTCTCCCATGGATGTAGATGGAATAAAATTATGGATTGGCAATAGTAAAGCCAAGAGCTCCATTCTCGGTAGCATTAGTCAATCTGAAATGGTAAAAGATATGCATTGTAATACTTCTTATGAAATGTGGGTAAAACTTAATCAGTGTCATGAAGGAGATGACAAAGTCAAGCAAGAGAAACTTTAGACTTTCAGAATGAGTTTTGAAAGCTTGAGAATGAATGAGGATGAAAGCATAGTAGAATACTTTCTCAGATTTTATGAAGTCACTAATATGATTAGAGGGCTTGGTGAAGAAGTCAAGGAAGAGATGATAGTTGAGAAAGTATTAAGATCTCTACCCATAAGATTTAATGCCAAAATCTCAACTATTGAGGAAATGGCTAATTTAAAGGATCTCAAGATGGATCAACTATTTGGTACTCTCATAGACTATGAGATAAGAGTAGGAATAGAAAAGTAGGAACCAAAGGAAGCAACATTCAGATTATCCAGAAAGGGAAAGGAGCACAAAAATCATCAAGATTGCTCCAGCTGTGAATCTGATCAGGAGTTGGGTCAACTAACCAGAAAACTGAAGCATGGATCAAGAAAATATAAAGATAAGTTTCCCTTTAAGTGTTTTAACTGTGGAAGAGTTGGAAATTTCTCTTAAAATTTCCCTTGTAAAGAAAAGGCTAAAAGGGAAAAGGATCTGAAAGTTGGAAACAATTCTTAGACACATTAGAAGAAATATCCCTATAATAAGAAGGGGTTCTACTCCAAAGAAGATAGCTCAACACCAAAGTTAGACTGTGAAGACTCATTGAAGAATTAGTAAGATAAGTATCTTCCTATAGCCTTTGAAACAGACTCCAAGAAACAAGGTATTATGGACTCTAAAGAGTAAGAAGAAGAAGGAGTAGTAGACCTTGAAGGGGAAATCATCAGTGCCTCAATGAATTAAAGAAATAAAGGAAGAAGAATAAGTAGCTAAAGGAATAGTTACAACATGCAAAGGAAGGCATGTATAAATCTGAGAATGAGGAGTTTTCCTATCTAAAACAAAAGCTTGAAGAAGCTATCAAGAGTAAGGACAATCTAGTCCTTCTTCTAAAACAAAATCGAGGAAACTATGAGATACTAGAAGAGGAGAACAAGCGGTTGAAACAGGAGCTGCTTAAATTAAAAACGGAATGAGCTCAAAATTATGCAAAGATGATATTATGTCTTTAAAAGTTGATATGGAGGAGGCCAAAGGAAAAGAATAGGTTCTTCAAGACCTGATTCAAGAACATGAAGAGACCTGTCAGAGTCTTGAAGTAGAGGTTGTCTCTCTAAGAACTGATCCTGAGAAAACAAATAACGAGAAGGTTCTAAATGAAATTTTTGTCAAAGGTACAAGGAAACTAGATCAGATCCTGAATATTTAAAGGATTTCAAGAATAAAAAACAGTCTGGGATACTCTAAGACACAAGAAGCTTCTATTGTAAAATTTATGTTCGTAGGATTCAAGGAACCACATAGTCATGAGAAGAAGCATCATGAAAGATTTAATGAAGACAAAAGATGTGCCAGACAAAGAGGAGATGACCAATGGAGAAAGAACCAATCAGTCAGATGACCAAGGTATTTTCCTACTCAATCTCATAATTATTTTAATAATAAGAATGCCTATTTGTTTTTATGGTCACTGCTATAGGTGTCATATCTTTGGACATAAATCCATTGATTGTAGAAGGATCAAAGTTGAAGGAGATGAAAATCCCAGATATATTACACACAGGATTTCTAAGTCTAAAGATTCCTTTCTTAGAAATGAGAATGTCTTCTCTCCCTTACTAAGTGAATTAGAATGCTTCAAATGTAATAATTTTTGGAAAAAAGAAAGTGAGTGTAGATGCAGGTTTGAACACGTGTCTAAGTCCCAATATGATAGACAGTCTACTATCCAAAAGGATAATGGGAGTTGGAAATGGAAGACTAAAGAAGGCATGCGGTGTGGACTTGCCTTATCAGCTCATAACCAAGAAACACATGGTATGTGGATAGTGGTTGTTCTAAACATATGATTGGGGACAAAAGAAAATTTCTAATGCTTAAGGAAAAGGACAAAGGAAGAAATTTCACCTTTGGAAATAATGCTCTAGCAAGAATCAAGGGTAAAGGTATAGTAAGCCTTGATAAAAAAACAAAAGCACAAATTGTGTTGTATGTAGAAGGTCTCAAGAAAAATCTACTCAATGTTAGCCAAATGTGTGATAATGGCTATGATGTGACCTTTTGATCTAAATACTATGATATCCTCAACATAAATAATGGGAAACTGGTGCGAAAATTAATTAGAACCCACAATAATGTATATGTGTTTGATGATTCTAGGGTTAACAGTTATTTAAGAAAAACAAGTGAAGCACAGTTGTGGCACAAGAGGCTTGGGCATATGAATTTTGACAGTTTGATAAAAGTAAGCGAGATGGGTGCATCG